>PNEQ01120477.1:0-37550 GCA_003012365.1 Medauroidea extradentata | reverse complement strand
ACCTAGCCCAACTAAACGTCACTTTCCAATGAAAACCAGCTTCATTTAGACGTACAAACGGACTTAAACAATTTCCCGCTAACATTTTTCAACGATTGTTTCACTGTACTAACGATATCAAGCTTGAAAATAAGACTTACACCGAAAATAACACGAACACAGCCATGTAAAAACACGACAAAAATGTCAAACGTAAACAGAAGGTGGGTTCGGGAATCGAACCCAAGACCTCCTGTTTATCACACCGCAATCCTGGGCATTACGCCAACTGTCCATGGTGAGCAGATGATTGCCAAGAGTCGTAGGATTGGGACAGTCTACAAAGTCTTGGGTCGGTTGCCTACATTACAGGGGGCAGGGCCTGAATCAACCCTAAATTTAGGGGTTCAGGAGGCCGCTCCGACCCCAAGTTCCCTATCTCAAATTACTTCTATACCCGTCCCGTACACGCCCCATCATTCTCCGTAGGTACATAAAATACACCTTGTATATCTCATAGGCACTTGCACCATTTCATTTCAGTGTAAATTATATTATTTACTTCGTTGAAATAGTTATCACTATATTTTTAACGCTAAAACAGTACGTCTTTTGTCCGATACCTGTGCCTATACCATGTGATAATTCGGTACAAATATAAAATACCGAATTTTATGGTAGCATACCCCGTTATTCTGTTATCAATAATCAAGAAACACAGAAAAACTTAGGTAAAAATCATGTCTAATAGGTTAAAAAAACAGCGCAAACTTAACTGCTGAAATATTTTAGCATATTTGGTTATCTGTCTGATTATGTGTAGTGTAGTGTAGTCAGTAAAAAAGCGAAAAATTCTTGTTCTCTGTACATTATCAAATTATCAATTCCTTTTCAGCAAGAATTTGCTCAGAGCATTTTTCTGCCGAAGATTATCACAAATCTTTGCAAAAAGTGCTTCTGCAGTATTCGCCCCAGAAATGTAGGAAAATCAAAATCGATGCCCTTCCTACACTGAAGTTACCGGCTATACACCATGACGGTAATTCGGCTGACAAGAACGAACGGCGTGCGAGACAAGAAAGACGAAAAAGTAAAACCTAGTTAGAGAAATTCTTCTTAATGCTACCCAACAGCTCAACGAAAAAATGGACACAACAAACGAAGCATGTTTTCAGCCTATCCCAGTCAATCAAGTACCAGTAATTAACTCAGAAGACATTCGCAAACCAAAGGACAATGAAATGGACCCTGCTGCAAGTTCGTCTATGGTTGAAATATCTGAACTCGTCTTACATGAAATAAAACAAAAAATATTATGTCTAGAAGAAGAAAGCAGGATTGCCAAGGGCGAATTAGAAAAGTTGCTGATTTCTAACTAAGAACTACAAAGCGAGAAATGCATTATTCTACAGGAGCTCAAATCAATAAAATCAAAAGGTAAAAAAGAATTACATAAATTGAAAACCATTTTTACAAAATATTTTACTCCAGGTCAGATAAAAGTTATGTTAGGAAATAATCGACGCATAGTGTGGTCCTCAGAAGATGTTTCAGCTGCGATATCTTTCCGAAGTGTAAGCCCAAAGGCGTACAGATATTTACGAAACAAACTAAAATACCCTCTTCCAGCCGTCAGTACATTACAGAAATAGGCAAATAAACTATCTTGCTCTGAGAGTATACTAAAAGATGTTTTTCTTATTATGAAGAAGAAAGAGATGTCATATTCTGAATCCGAACGCATCACTGCTCTCTCCTTAGACGAAATGATGATATCAAAAAAGATTTGATTTGATAGAGCAAAAGAAAAAATTGTCGGACCTTTCAAATCGGCCCAAGTGGTCATGGCGCGAGGTGTAATGTCGAAATCGAAACAACCTATTTATTTCAACTATGACACACCAATGACTAAAGGTGTTTTGCATTAAATCATAAAGAAATTTGGAATCCTCCTGTTATCCAGTTTACTCTGTGACGTGTGACCTTGGTGGAGAAAACCGAAGCCTTCTCAAAGTTCTTGGAGTGACAGGAAATAACTCATCATTTGTAAATCCTCATGACGATTCAAGAAAAATACATGTATTTGCTGATGTGCCACATCTTTTAAAACTAGCACGTAATCATTTCATAGACAAGGGGTTTGTTAACTTAACATCTGAAGAAAAATGTAATAAAGATTGCATTCAAGAACTCTTAGATGCATCATCATCTAAAGATCTCAAGCCGGCCTTTAAAGTCACTCAGCGTCACTTAGACGTGTCAAAAACACAAAGGCAGAATGTCAAACTTGCAGCACAGTTGTTTTCCAACAGTCTTTCCAAAGCACTGTTATATGCGGGCGAAAATAAAATAATTGGAAAAAACTGGAAATCTACATCGAAAATAACTGGGATTTTCAACGATTGGTTTGATGTTTTCAATTCTAATGTCGCATTTGATAAAAATGACTTGAAGTGTGCATATGGCATACTCGAGACGAAGCAAAATAAAGTTTTGGAAGACATGGATACATTAATGGATGAAGTAAGAGCAGAAAAATTAAATTTCAAGCTTCCATTCCAAACAGGGATAAAAATGAGTATTAACTATCTTCGAAATCTTTTAGAAGAATTGAGGGAAAAATTTGATGTCAAATTTATTTTAACTAGGAAATTAAATCAAGATGAGCTTGAAAATTTTTTCTCTTGCATAAGAGCAATGGGTCGTACTTACGACCACCCTAGCCCATTGGATTACCGATACCGTTTACGGTCCTATGTATTAGGCAAACACTCGTCTTCTGCATTTTGTATCAATCGAAATACAGTTGGTGAAGAGGACGAAGAATGCATGACAAACAGTACAAGTGAATTAGACTGTTCAAACGATAAATACGAGACTGCTAAAGTTCTACAAAGGAATCGCAAATATTCAGGACGAAGAAAATGTAGCTGATTTAGACGAAGAAATTGTGTACGACTACAGTGAAGAAAATAATAGTATTTCTGATGAAGGGATGAAATACGTGACTGGCTTTGTAGCCCATAAATTTCGCTCTAAATATTCAGACTTGGCTGTTCCCACAGAAGAATGTTTTTTATCTGGCATTGCAGATCAATCATGGGTTAGTTGTGTTTCGTGTGGTAGACTGCTTATTCCAAATGGAAAATTCTTGACGGTGATTATAAACTAGCCGAGAAGTGTTTTTCAGACTTCCATGGTTAATTTTTTAGCAAAGAAAATGGTGTGATTCAAACAGCGACTAGTTATGTTCTTAATAAAAAGTCCACATATCCGAGAGAAGTGATTTCTTACTATATAAAAATCAGGACTTACATCAGAATCAAGGAACTAAATAACAAATTCATACAAAATACGCCTAATAAAAGGCAGCTTATACAAAAAATCAAGAAACTTGTGTAATTATAAACACCCATTTGAGTTTAATGCATTGTATGTTTCAGGCATTGTAGGTTTTGAATGTCTACAGCAATATGTAAATAAATTAGCTTAGAAATGTAAGTTTGTATTTTGAGTAAATTTCTATGTTCAAACAATTTACGAAACTGTCGGTAGTTCAAAAGTTAATATTTACTGTGTTACAGGAAATAAACTATTTTTAAAATGCATGTTATGATAATGATAAGATGCAGCATATAAAAAGTACTGTGTGATTAATGGCATTTATTATTATATTTGAAGACTGTGTATACATAGTATGTACTATGAAGTTGTGAAATATTTAGTGTATCATATTGCAGACTTATTACTGCATAATTATATGTGTACATATTATTAGCGGGTGGTTTAATGGTTCGAAAAATAATATTTTCCTAATATAACCAAAAGATTTCCAAATTTTACATACACATTTAACACAGTTTTTTAAACTGAGGATGGAAAAATTAAAGCAGCTCAAATTATCAGTATCTCTATACGCATTTTTATTTGCTGAGCACAAAGAATCACGTAGCGTAAATGAAAACTGGAGGCATTATCATTTATGAGCATTGAACTTTAACAAATGTTTAATTGATTAAAATTTTATGTTGCATACCATTTTAAAATTATTCCAAATCCAATTTCAAATACAGAACAGCTTTTTTATTCCGTGAAAATTTCTATTTTTCCGAATAGTACTGGTAAACATTTGCCATAGCCCTTCACAGTTTCAAGAAAACTGTTTGCTACTCCAACATAAGTTTCCTTGAAAATAATTTCTTCATACGCAACTGCTCCATTAGTACATGACCGAACCACTACTGCTAATTTACAGATTTAACGGCAATGAATTTAAAATATATTCGTTATATTTACTGATCCGTAATCCAACAAACTTTATTTATTACCGCACATCAATGCATTAACATATTTTTGGAGATGTCACGTTTGAGCCCTAATACACACTTACAATAAATTTACGTGTATAATTTTCATGGGTACTATTACTATGATGAACATGTATTTTAAAAAATCATAAATTTAAGAAGTTTTTAATTTTTAAATTCACATCGTAAAACTCGTGTTTTTACACACACCAAAATTATTTGTATGTCTTAATGCATGTAAAACAAATCTAAGTATAAGCGTAAGTAATTTGCATGCATATAAAAACATGTGACAGTGGTAGTGTTAGTTAAATATATAACAGTTTTGGATGTATTGTAATGTTAAGAGTTCACAACAGATGTATATTAGATCAATTTGTGTATAATAATTATACATTTATTGTTGTTTTAAAAAGGTTACCATTTTAATCAGAAAGTTGATGTTTTTATGTTTTGTAAGCCATTAACCGTCTACAGTCCAAATAATGTTTTGTTGCTACCACAGATGCTCTGTTGTAAAGGTAAAGCGACCTTTTTAAAAAAAGATGGACCCTCGATTCTGACAGAGATTTTAACGGTCAAATAAATTAATTAAAATGAAAGGGGTTGAAAATGACAGAAAAATTATAGATACTTCCAGTCTCTTCATTTAATGCAATGCACAATGCCATGAAATATCGTTCCTTAATTCTTTTGGTACCATTTAATATAAAACATTACATAATATTATGTAACGTTTCTAAAATCAAAAATTTTTGTAGATATTAATTTGATGTGATTTTTAAAGCTATAATGCCAATTTGAATATTACTTGAAAGTTTGTTTTAAAAAAATACTTACATCATAGCTTAGTTTCAAATCACAGTGACATGTAAACATTTCTCTTAATCTATGGAAGTTAAGTTGTTTGGAAGTTTTCTAAATTAAAAACCCTGAAAAAAGTTGTGAATATTGAATTATATATATAAAAAGTTGTAAAATGGCAAGTTCGCTGGGAAAGAAGTTACAAACGTCTCAGTTATGATGGATGTGAGATAAGTACAACTTAATTTAAATTATTTGTGTTTCAGTAGCTAAAATATAACTTTTTTTTTCATTTCCTCGTCAGTGGCTTTGATCTATGTTTTCAAATGTTTTACCACAATGTACCTAAGTAAAAAATGAAGATCATTTCATTAGCTCTACCAATATTTTTGAAAGAGCTAAACCGTGGCATTTGATTTGAACATTCTTCACATGAACAACTAGAAATGTTACAATTACTTTTTTTTTTCTTAATGTATGTACAAAATTAGTAATATTTTTACTTGAGGTATTAAGCGAGTACACCCTATTTCATGGTTATATTAATCTTAATTTTATAATTTTTAAAATTAACTTTAGAAGATCAATCACATAAATAATGTGTAGTTTCAGCCCAATGACAGGCAGTGCAAAGAATTGCAATTGTTCACTTAATTAAAGCTTGGTAGACACTTACTGAAACAGCATACAAACATTTTAGGACTGTTGAAATTGTTACAATAACATTAGAACTTTACCTTTACAATTAGCATTTCCTGTATATATTCTTTTTAGTGCTATATGTTTAAATCAAAATCAAATTACAAAAATCCACTAAATATTTGTTTTATTTGTTTGTTTTATTTATGCTGTATGATTTCTTCATCTGTAATGAAGTAGTTTGTTAAATATTTGTTACAGTGACAATATTCACAAGCCATTAGGAACTAACTGTGAGTGGCATACTATTTTATATTACGATGTAAAAAAATTTGAGATTTTCCTATTTATATTTCCATTTAAAGTCCTTTATTTCCCGAACGAGAAATAAAAAATACATTTAGCTTTAATAGCTTTCGATAATTATAATTAGGAATGGGAACTTGTTCCTATAATTTTACGAACGACTTTGCGGTTTAGCCAACCCTTATACTTTCTAAGAAAAAGACCCGGCGTTTAAAATTATATGTTTCCAAGATTTTAACTGTATTTTGCTGTAGAAAAACAAATACCCAGTGCTTCAAAGGTTGCACAATTTCTCGCCTTCACAATATACACTATTTTAAAAGCAATACTGCATTTGATATGTGGGTAATACTAATTATATATATATACATGTGTGTGTGTATTTAAAAATTTTAACACTAAAATGCAATAACCTGTACAAAACACATTCTGTGAACATTTTATGATTTTATGTTAGCATCAGTTGCGCGCGGAGTTAAATAATGACGACGCGCCATGTGCGCCAGCCAAGTCTCGGAGTCCCGGCTCCGAGCTGACCGCACGAGTTCCAGCCTCAGGAAGCGGACACCTTACCTACTTCCACAACGGGTAAAGTATATACCCACTCTATTGCCTTAGCCAATGGCCTATTTCCTAACCCTGAATATTATGCCACCAAAATAAAAAAAGTATAACTACCTTGTAGGTGCTTACAGTGTTGATATTAGTGGATGTAACTATGTCATCAAGATACATATGAATGCAAAAAAAACAGTTTAAAAAGAATATTTAATCGATTATATAATATAAGTTTTGTTATATTTACTAAGAACTAAACACAACAAGGAAGTTAATATTGTGGATCCTATAACAACAAATAAAATTTTTCAAAAATATTATTACACAATTTCATAAACACCGCCCTTTGGCAAACATTAAATACGAAAATATGAAATTTATTACTGTCACACGATTTACATGGTAATCACTATGTTCTTGCAATAGCAGACATATTAGAGAAGAAATACAGTGTTTATGACTCAGCTAACCTCATCACAGACTCGGGGAAAAAGTTATTTACTGTTATTCTCGGCATTTATAAGACATGTTGGAGAAAACTGTCTATCAATTGATCCCATAAAACTTGAAGCTTTCACAAACTGGTGATTACCCTAAACAATTGGACACTTATATTTGTAGGGTTTCTATTTTGTACTACACCCAATGCATTTTACAGAATCTGGCCTGTGATGCTGATTTTAGTCCCAGTACTTTTTGTAATCTAATTCAGTTTCATTTAATTTACTATTCAGACAGTGTAGTAAGCTTATACTTGTACTGTGGAAATGGGGAAACTAAATCAGATTCGGTAATGTGTAATGTGTGCAGGTGTCTCGATTATTAAGACATTTTCCACAAAAATTGTCTCTGAAATGTAATCTTTGTAAGAAAAAAGAAGGGGCCACAGCCATATGCTGTTTATTTTTCATATTAACTCAGTAAAGCACTTGACCATTTGGGTGCCTACAGCTCTCTCGACGGTGGTGCGCAGTGGGCCACGTGATTATTGCAGAGACTTAATGGCTCGGAAGACTGTCGTTTAGTTTCGCCTGTTTTCTTGCTCCTACTCTTCTTCCCCATGCAGGTGTGTTACCTAGACTCTGGCTATGTTGAACTAAGGTACTTGCGTTGGCCGTCTGCTCACTCATTTCTGGATGTGTGCACTGACTTGTCATACAAGTACTTCCGAGCTCCTCATAAGACGATAGGGTAGGTTGGAGACTTGTCCCCCCATGACGAGCAAAACGGCTGCCGTCATGTGTATGTCTGTTTAAATTAATGATTTTCCCTGAATTTCTTTCTCCGGTCACCACCTTTATGTGATGACACGATTAATGTGTCATGTATTTATATTTTTACTTGCCCAAATAATTCTCTTTCCAAGTTGATGCATTCTGTGATCCTCGTAGGACAAAATATTTTCTGTAATTATTAAATATTAATTTTTGTCCTGCAGACGTTACTGATGTCACTGTGTGGATTTTATGTACACGAATTGTATTTATTTTTATTCGTCAAATTAAATTTGTAAACTTTTTAGTTGAATGATTATTTTGCCGATTAAAATTTGGTTAACTAAATGTTTCAATTTGTAATTTGTTATACTCCGCAACGCATGGAATGATACAAAATATATTTATATTTTTTTTTGTTATAATTCACAAATGTTTCTCAACACCTGCACTGTGTGTATCGCATAGCGAAAGCATTATAGCATTCTGTCACTATGATTATGTACCTATGTACCCACGTGGGTGGTGACATTAGTGTGCAAAGTTATTATATCGCAAACTTGTCCCCCAAAGTACGCCTAATTACTGTGCCATGTATTGTGTCTGTAGTCCGCCAGTCTTTGTTCACCCTTAGTGTAAATGTGTATTACATTTTTACTCATGTGTAAATATTAGTTCGTATTTGGACATTTTAATTGGATATACACGCCCTTAATATTCTTTGAACATTAAAAACAACTTTAGTTACGTGTACACTTTCTGTACAAAGAAACTAATATGGTTATTTTGCCACCTTATGTGTTTTATTTAGAAAAAACTTCTCTCAGTGAAAAAAAAATTGTCAGTGAAAGAAACTTTTCACCATTTTCCATACCATTAGGTGGCCAATTTCAAAAATTCCTGAAACTACTTTTAGGTATTTGAGTAAGCATCAATCTTAAACAAAAATCATGTCGCTATATAAATATCAATGGGATCGATATGTATCGATTGTGAGTCGAAAACATATTTTAACCCTTTTTTAATCGGTTTAAGGCCGAATTCCGAAAATATATTTAATGGTACTTCGGATATTTACAAAAGCACCAATTTAAAGCAAAGAGCATTTCGACATCTCGATTGTATTGATATATATGGAGGGATAATCTAAAACACATTTCACGTATTTTCACCCCCTTGACTAAAGAATTTAGAAACGCCTTGGAGTCCTGTCATAGACATTTGTATAAGTAACCAATTAAAGTAAAAATCACGACGATAGCCAATTGTATTTCAAAGATATAGACTATTAATAAAAAAACACATATTGCACCTATTTACTGCTTGGAGGTCGAATTTCAAAAAACCCTAATACTGCTTTTTGGGTATTTACATAAGCAACATTTTAAAGTGATAACCAAATCTTTATCCCGAAGGATTCAATAGATACCGATAGTTAATCGGAAACACATTTAATGTATTTTCTTCCTCTTAAATTTTGAACTTCGAAAAATCCTTACATTAGCATATATGCAATTTTATGAGTGTCCTATTAAGGTAAAAATCAAGAAGATAGGCCTTCGGGTCCGAGATCTATTGCGTTTTTTCATAAAAACATTTCACCACTTTTCACCAACATAGAAGACGAAATTTCGAAAATTCTCTTCTTAGTGCTTGCCTACGACCTGAGGGGAACCCACACAAAATATTTCACGGTTCTAGGTCTAGTGGTTTGGGCTGCACTTTGACGTGTTCATTTATATATTTATTTATTTATATGTATATTTTTTTTTGCCATTTTGCATCTGCTCAACTTAATTTAAATGTGTTGTATCTGGAGGAAAATAAATAAATAAAATTCATTCGAACAGCGTAGATAGGATAATATTCTATATTTACGAGTGCAAACCATGTGCAAACTGGTAACCTACGTGTCCAAGGATTAGCAACTCATCAACTCTTCGCTAGCCTGCTCTAGAGTCCACCTACTAGGTTAGAAAGAAATAATTCAAAACTGCACAATTTCCTACCTTATTTTAACTATATCCTGGCAGAGGACCATGGCAGCAATGGACTCTACATTAGCACTTAGTGTAGACAGTAACTTACTGGTTTGAAATAAACGGTAATGGCTTCTTGCCGTAATCAACGAGTGTAGATGTATAATATTAGTAACATGCAATAATATTTGTGTAGACTATACTAAGGGTTCGTGCCCACTGAAACAGAATTTCTTAAAACAGTTTCTAAATTCGCGAGATTCAAGATAAATTACACGTGCATACTAAAATTCACAAGCACAAGGTGGGTAAGCCAAAATTTCAAGATATTGGTGCTATAAATGTGTTTAAAAGTATACCTCTGATAAGTTTATCTGTGTTCAAAATTTTGGACATTTGTAGCTTCTTTTGGCCAGTACTTTCCATGTGTGCATTATTGACCATCACTTCTGTTACACACAGTATGGTTATCTATGTATGTATGTATTCTGATGTACTAAAACAAAAGTCGTCCCTCAAAATTAGTAGTTATTCAAATGCACAGGGAACTTTCACTCACGATCTGGCTTCTAAGAAAATAACTAAATATTACAGTCCACACGATGATCATACTTGCAGTCGCACCAATGGTCACTTTTCAGAAGTAGGGTTTGTAAAAAAAAATGCTCCCCATGGACACACTAGCACAGTAATGTCACAAAATACAACTGATTGCAGCTCTTTTGACACTGCTTTGACCATTAAAATAAACAGAAACGAACTTGACCTCAGTAGTTAAATAACCAACTCCTCTAATACAGCAGACTGCATTCGCACTCCTCAAAATAAACATTGTGGTACAAGTCTATTGTGTGCACCAAATACCTCCACTGCATGTGAGAACGAAAATAGATTTTTTACCTTAAAAGAGGTCAACTGTAATTTTCTACAAATTAGTAGTAAGAGTCAGGAAACTTCAACAAATCGCAAATGTGCTAAAAGGAACAGATTAAATGTTACAAAATATTATATAACAAGAACCCTACAAAAAGTGTGCAGACTACAGACGACTTATCTTCACAAGTCAACTATGACTGATTCTATCATCTTTAATTTAAACATTTAAAAAACAAAAGTGAACTTGGCTTATATCCGTCAAATGTGTCTGCGTTCAATAGGAACCCTTACATTTGGCAATGACTGTGTGTCTAATGATAATGTTTGTAAATCAAATATCCAGTGTCAGAATGTTAATATCACAAAGAACACAGTTTCCCTTGATGTGTTACCTAACAAATCTAGTAAAACCTTGGAAACAAATAATGTAGGAAAACATGACCTGTCTGAAATTGCGAGCAGTGCAACTTAAGGCATATGTAGTAACAATTCATATGTTCATATTTGAGCAACATAAATGTTTCAGTCCCAAATGAGGCTGTTTATGATAAAGCTGAACTTAGTTTACCTTCATTGCGCACATGCAATCTAGAATATGTTGAAAATAATGTCAGTAAGAGTTGTCGAATAAGTATAATTGCCACAAGGCACGGAAAATCAGGTAGTTACATAATGTATGCTTGTTGCAAGCATGCAATGAACAAATCAAAATGTTAAACGTTTTATTTTCATGCATGGCCCACAAATTAAACTGTGACTGTTACATTTGCAAAAAAAATGTGATTGTGTGCATAATGATACAAGTGTACAAAATTCAGGTACAAATTATTTTCAAATTCTTAAGGTATTTTGAATTTGCCTCTGTCTACATTTAATACAAGGTCAAAAATTAAAAATATTGAATTGTTAAATAAACAAATAAAAAAACATTTAGTACAGGACTTGGAAAAATATTGTGATCTAAGTTTCTCGGCATTTACTTTTAGAAAGAAGGGTGCAGTGATTGGTATGCTAAATGTATACTATTTTCCAAAATAAACAAATGCAAATATTTTCGTTTTAATATGTATACAAGAACTGATGATTTCTTTGGAGTTAAGTGTTCAGTTCTGGTCGCACATCAGAGTATCATCTACCAGATAAACACACACTTTCTACAGCAAGCTAGTTCTGAAAATTTGCGTTCAAATTATTTGCATAAAAATTATTTCTTGGATATAGTACTCACGTATAATAAACTTTAGGAAGAAAAGTACATACAGCATGTAGGTTTACCATTTACAGTTTTCATGTTTAGCAAAGAATAATGTGAAACTGTAGGTTCTTATTAAAATAACAAAAACCAAGGTGTTTTGCATGTAGACTCCACAGGATATGTACTGCGAAATGACACGAACAGTAAAAGACTATTGTATTAGGCTGCTGGCACAGTTCATGTAGACAATTACATTCTTCCAACTTTTCGAATGGTAACATGTGCACATGAAGCTCACAATATTAGCAGGCTGCTGTCTCAGTACCAATATTTTTGTCCAACAAATTGCAAGGCCATGTGGCCATATTTCCGCCATGTAGTCAAAGACTGGAGTTGGGCCACTGTTAATGCTATAATGTGTGCTTGGAACAACATGTGCATTGTTTAATATTTAAATGTCACATTTGATTACCTGCATGGAAACCATAAGGACAAATCAATGGTGGACATTTTTAGTACATTCCTGCTGTATTAACTTTATGAAGATGGTATCAAGACCTTTTAGTAAAGTTACAAACAGTAAGACGTTGAAATAATTAACAATGCACATAGTAGGATCACTTTTAATAAGTACTGAGATAAAAAAAAGATAAAAAATATATATTTTTTTTTTATTTTATGGTAGTTTCGTTGTCACAGTTCCACAGTGATGTTGTTCTGGGCCCTGTTTCATAAACATGACAAAGTCTAAAATAACAAGTGACAAGTGTAGACTTGACAAGTGACAAGTACTTGTAATTTGTGTTCCATAAAATTTTTGACAAGACTTGTAGAAAGTGGCTGTTTTGACAAGTGTAGCAGTCACATTGACAAGTAAACTGAGAAAACTGTAGGTATTGTAAGTAGGTATGGCAGGAAAGAAAGACCGTAAAGTAAGTCTATTATGTGAAATAAACGATAAAAAAGATGTTCTGTTCGGTACATTTCCACCTACTCTGACAAAGAAAATAAAATCTGAAGCATGGATGTCGGTCCACGAAAAAGCAAAGAGTCTGGAATTGGTTGGAAATGCTAAAGACTGGTAGTACACGAGGGATACATTTTGGCCAAACCTTAGGTAACGGACGATGGTAAGATTTAATCCATTTACAATTCATGAAAAATGTATGTTTGTGCATGTAAGGTTAAGTTGTTAAAATAATTATTTATCGAACATAACATTAAAAGCGTTACCTAAAAACCAAACTAACAAGCATTGATTTTAATGTTTTTTTTTTACGGTGCAATGAAAAATGTTAGGTTATGTTGTGAAAAAAATTGCTTATCAAACATACTTTCAAAATCAGTGATATTTTTATTATTTTCTTACAGGCCAAAATTGATAATGCAAAAACGACTGGCACAGGAGGAGGGCGTAATGCACTTTTAAATGACGTTGATGAAATGGTTCTGCAAATCTTGGGTAAAGAGTCGCCAATAGTCATGGGTATTGGTGTGCCAAGTTCTCTAGAGAGAGAGATAAATACAGATTCATCGATTGACATAGCCAAATGTGGGTTGTCAGAAGCACTGTAACAAATACCGGTACCAAGTACAAGCACACGAGAAATTGGCTCAGAACAGGAATCGTCAAAAGTATTACAAGAGAAAGGTAATGTTCTTTGCACGTGTTTAATGTGTAGGCCTATAGTAACTTATTTACAGTTGTAATTTTAGAAATATTTTTGCACTCTTACTTCATTCACAACCATCACATGGCATATGTACGTATCTATTTGTAAATGTAAAAATAAGTCTTCAAAGAAGTAAGTTTGGTATTCAAATTCTCAGGTAACATGTGTACTTACGTGACAGTTGACCAACCACTTTATACATATGTTAGTAGATATGCTACTTGGTGGCTTTGAATCCAGCATTGTACATACATAAAGCTCATTTCGATTTTAATGATTTGGTCTAACAATACTTGTTCCTGTCTCTTATTTTTAATTTATAATTTACTTCAACCAATAATAATAATGTACTACCTTCTATAACCCACATTTAGTATCACCCATGTCTAGATGAAATGTTTTTTTTTTAATATCCCAAAAACTTAACGTAAATGCATGTGTCCATTTGTACACTACGTGTGGTAGAGTATCTATCTTACATATTAACAACATAAAGGCAGCTACTTAAACGTACAAAATAGAACACACAGAAACAACGGGAAAGATGAAATTGTACAAATACAATGATAATACAAACATTATTGTGTAAAATGTGTTAAAAAATATGAAAATAGTGCTGTTCTTGAATATTTAGGTATTGTTTTGAAGCCAGAATACATACACCAACAAAATTAAATAACAATAGATTACAATATACTAATCTCTAAAAAAAAGTGTACAACTGTAAACACGTGCATTTACATTGCATTGTTTAATTTCAATGTCTTTTTCATTCTCACGTGAAAGAGAAAGTGGATAACCAAAGAATCAGAAAAACACATTTCTTTCTTGGCAATTGAAGAGCTAAAAAACAAAAAGTTACAACTCCAAGTAGAATACATAGAACTACAGAACTTTAAGTCAAGGCTTGAAATCCTGGAGCTGGAGAGAAAACTATAATTGAGAAGATCACAGTACACGCAGGAATTGTAAGAGAATACATCTTCGCCACAGTTTAAAGGCAGTGAACGTGAGGTGGTCGTCATTTCAGACAATAATGTCATTAACAATGATGATGGCACACAAACAATATATTTGCATGTGTAATTGCATACAATATTGAGCTCAACACTCACGCTTGAAATGTAATGTTATGTTCAAGTAAATAATTAATACATACTTGGAACAATAAAGAGTTTAGTTTGCAAATTCTAGCGAAAATGATTTACTAATTGCTGTAAACGATTGGCACCTGCATGATCGTTATCTACTCCATCTTCTTCAAATTCAAGAACGTTGTCATTTTCAATGACATGCCTATAATCTTGTTCTTCATTTTCAGAACTTCAAGCTAGGTTACAAAGAGCTGTGCAACATTTGAAAATATTTCCTGCAAATACTGGTTCTACACGTATGTAATTTACACATGGGAACTTTTCCTTCAAAATTCCAAAGGCATTTTCTATTACCCTACGTGTCTGTTTGTGGCTGCGCAAAAATCTTTCTTCTGCTGGATTGTTTGCGTTACGTGCAATTGGAGGGATAAGCCACTATTTTAACGGGTATGCACTATCGCCGAGTAAAATGCTATTTTCAATAGGTCGCCACCCATTTACTATCCTTGTACATGGCGTACTATTCCTCAAAACACGCGCATCATGAACGCTTCCTGGCCAGTTTGCTTCAACATAGTAGAAGTGAAAATTGGGACCGCACACTGCCATACAGTTAATAGAATGATCTCCGTGACGATCCACGAAAGCAGCATCATTTTGAGTTGATGCGTCAATCTTAATCAGCGACCCATCGATTGCACCGCACACCAATGGCAATCCAGCTAATTCATGAAATTTTTGACAAACAGTTTGTACATCATTTGGCCATTTCACTTCTTCTGGTACTAATAAAGTATTTACACTATTAACCACAGAATGAACTACTCTGCTTACAGAGGCTTTTGACACACCGTGCATATCAGCAACGGAATGGTATTGGCCTCCAGTTCCAAACCAATGTAATGCTATTACGAGCTGTTGTTTCACTGTTAAAGCATGATTTCTATTGGTCACATATTGTAGGTTATGTCCCACTATATTTGCCAATAGCTCCATTTTCTGTGGCTGCATCCTGAAACGTTCATTAAACTCTTAGACAGCCTCAAACTCACAATTTATTCTTAACATAAATGTTCTCCTGCACCTAATCCTAACATTTTCTTCATCTTCACTATCTGATGACCACATGCCTTGTTACAGATACTATACATGTCAACTTGTCACTGGATTTGACCCAGCTTTGCTGACTTGTTCCTTTTGCCACTACTTGTATTTTTCTTTACTAGTACTGGTACTTTTATGTAACACGTTACTTGTCAAATAGCAGGTAAACACTTGTCAGTTAAGCTGCTTTAACTTGTCACTTGCAACTTGTCCTAGTTCTTTTTTGAAACAGAGACTTGTCAAACCAGAACAATTTACTAGTGTTCCACTAGTATTACAAGACTTGTCATGTTTATGAAACAGGGCCCTGGCCTCACTTTTATTTATAACCTCTGGCGCTTTCCAAGGTTCTGATACAGACATCGCTTACACGAACAACGAAGAGTAAGCACAGAATAAAAATAAATAAATACACCACAACCAACACAATATATTCCTGCAGACATTTTTCAAACTAATTGCAGAAACCTACAGCAAGGCAGAAAATGCAGTCCTGGGTGGTTCCAGTTCTCACAGTCAGAAATCAAGAAATGTAAATCCTTATTACGGTCATAAATTTGCATAGTTGTTCTAGGAACGATACCATTTGTTCCTTTGTGGAAACACACCATTTGTTCCTTTGTGGAAAGGTAATTTACTAAACACTCAAACTAGTGCAGCAAAAAATAGATTTAGCAATGCTATTGTTGAAAATTGGTTCCGAGAAGTGATACATGATGTGTTAAATGGGGAAAACATATTTAAAAGCACGAAGGTTTGTTAAGAAAGGAAAAGAGCATATACTCCTAACTTATAAGGCGCTGAATTTAAAAATACCAAGAGAGTGAGACTCAAACAAAAAGTATCTCGGAAAATAGCACTAACAGAAACAGATAACCCAGGTGACACATATCGAAGAAATTTAGGAAAAGCGTCCTAAGAAGGCAGATAATTACTTCTCATCCAATTTTAAATTAAAAACAATCCCAAAATCTACAGAGAAACCATATATGGAATGCATTGTAGATCCAGTTCATTCTGAAGTTCAACTCTATGCAGAAACTCTAGCTTGTGATGACTTCTGTCTTAATGAAGGAACCAGTGCTAATCTCTCAATACATTATGTGCATTAGCCAACTACAAAAATAAAGATAATATGGTCTTGGAAGAACAAGAATATTCTGGTTTGTCACATGTACAGTTTCTTCCGGTTATAATACTTTAGCAAACAATGAGTGCAAGAAACCAGATAGTGAGGTAAATTGTTTATGTCATATCCCAATAGATGTTTATGGTACTGGTAAAGTAATGTACCCACTCCATTGCATTAGCCAATGATCTATTTCTTAACCCTGAATATTATGCCACCAAAATAAAAAAGTATAACTACCTTGTAGGTGCTTGCAGTGTTGATATGAGTGGATGTAACTATGTCATCAAGATACATACGAATTAATACAAAATACTGTTTAAAAAAGAATATTTAAATGATTATATAATAGAAGTTTATTACAAAAACTAAACACAACAAGGATGTTAATATTGTGGATCATATAACAACAAATAAAATGTTTTCAAAAATATTATTACACCGACCTCTGGCAAAAAATAAATACGAAAATATGAAATTTATTACTATGCAATATGATTTACATAGTAATCACTGGGTTCTTGCAGTAACAGACATATTAGAGAAGAAATACCGTGTTTATGACGCTGATAACCTCATCACATACTCGGGGAAAAAGTTATTTACCGTCATTCTTGACATTTATCAGACATGTTGGAGGAAACTGTCTATCAATTAATCCCAAACAAATTGAAGCTTTCACAAACTGGTAATTACCCTAAAGAATTGGAAACTTACATTTGTAGGGTATTTATCTATGTACTACACCCAATGCATTTTACAGAATCTGGCCTGTGATGCTAATTTCAGTCCCAGTACTTTTCGTAAGTTAATTCAGTTTTATTTAATTTCCTATTCAGACAGTGTAGTAAGCGTATGCTTGTACTGTGGAAATGGGGAAACTAAATCACATTGAGTGATGTGTGATGGGTGCAGGTCTGGGTACTTTACACACTGTCTCGATTATTACATTTTCCACAAACCATTGTCAAGCAAAACATGGTCTCTGAAATGTAATCTTTGTAAAAAAAAAAAAGAGGGCCACGCCTAATGCTGTTTATATTTCATATTAATTCAGTAAAGCACTGGACTATTTGGGTGACTACAGCACTCTTGTCGGTGGTGCGCAGTGGGCCAAGTGACTATTGCAGAGACTTAATGGCTCGGAAGACTGTCGTTTAGTTTCGCCTGTTTTCTTGCTCCTACTCTATGTTTCCACTCATCTTCCCCACGCAGGCGTGTTAGCTAGACTATGGCCAGGTTGAACTAAGGTTCTTATGTGAGCCGTCTGCTCACTTCTCTTCTGGACGTGGGCACTGACTTGTTACGTAAGTACTTCCGAGTTCCTCTTTAGTGCGATAGGGTAGGTTGGAGACTTGCCCCCCTATGATGAGCAAGACGACTGCCGTCATGTGTACGTTTGTTTAAATTCATGATTTTCCTTAAATTTCACTTTTCGGTCGCTGTCTTGAAAAAAATTCTATTTTGGCTTTAAAATGTTTTCGTAGGGTTTTGCTGTGTTTGTTGATATTTGACTTTACTGCCAAGTATTTGTTAGTTGTTCAGGTTATTTGTTGCCCGATGACTTTTTTTTTTTTGCACACACATGTGTTGCTTTATTGGCTTTGTAAATCTAGATTTTTGAGAATATGGAGCATGCAGAAGTGACTACTTTTTGTGATGACATGAATAATGTGTCATGTATTTAAATTGGTTAACTACATGTTTCAATTTGTAATTTGTTATACTACGCAACACATGGTATGTTACAGAACAAATTCATATTTTTTTGGTATTATCAACAAATGTTTCCCAACACCTGCATTCTGCGTATCACATAGCGAAAGCATTATAGAATTCTGTCACTATGATTATACACCTATGTACCCACGTGGGTGGTGAAAGTAGTGTGCAAAGTTATGCTATCGCAAACTTGTCCCCTATCGTATGCCTGATTACCATGCCAAGTGTTGTGTCTGTAGTTTGTCAGTCTTTGTTCACCCTTAGTTGAATTGTGTATTACATTTTTACTTATTTGTAAATATTAGTCCTTATTTCGACATTTTAATTGGATATATACGCCCTTAATGTTCTTTGAACATTAAAAATAACTTTAGTTACATATACAGTTTCTGTACAAAGAAACTAATGAGGTTATTATCCACCGTATGTGTTCAATTTGGGAATATATTTCCTCAGTGATTGCCTATGCCCTGAGGGGAACCCACCATTAATGTGTAACATTTCCAGATGCAATGGATCTAGCTGTGGCTTGATATGTCTGTCAGTCGGTGTTTTCTTCTATGTATGTTAATAAGTATGAAAAAATAAAACAATAGTAGCAATAGTGATATGAAAGAAGTAAACTGGCACAAATATTTTAATTATTTTTTGTTTATTTATTTTAACTATCACTTAACCTTTTACGTACATACAGCTATGCTACAAGGCTACAGGAAATTTTTGTTATTTTTATATATTTAATGTTAACAATTTTAAATTGTATTAACAACGCAAGAATTTTCTGGAGAGTGTCTTGTGTTTGTACATGATAACCCTAATGCATAACTAATAAGTGGTTAAATTTTGTAAATAAAAGTGTTATTGTACTGTATTTAAAACAGTTGTTTAGGCTACAATATCTAATGTTTTAAGAGTAGCCTGTAATGTAATGTTTTCCTTTGTGTACATTGAACTTCTCTTGTCTTTTTTCTGAAATTCTAAGAATCTACAAATTCTGTACATTGTAAAGGTGGGTTTGCAATGCTAACAACTCAACAAAAATACCCTGATACAACAAAAATTTCCAACAACTCGGACTATTAAATGCACTGGCTCGATGGCCACACGGAAGAATAGGGACGTGTTTGTTCGATCCTAGGTGTGTGTGCCTATCACCGAGACGCAGCAGTCTTCACAAGCAGACTTCGGTGGAAGATAAGTTCCCGCAGTGTCAAACTGCCACATAACCAGTTACAGGCTGAACTACTCTTGCTAACCTCACTTGTTGGATTTATTTCGAAGTTTAGTATTTGATTTCAGTTCTACCATTGCTAAAGATTTTGCCCGCGAATACCCCGACCTATACTCTCTGTAAAGAAGTAATGCTCAGTCACAAGACAGTGTGGAAATTAAGGGACCTGTAAGATTACAAATAACTGCAGTTTAGGACGATATTTCATGAGCCATACAAATCTAAATTCATTTTGGAAACTGCCTGGCTGTCTCGGAGAGGTTTTAATATTATTTGAAGTCATGTTTTTGTTTTGTTCTCAAATTATCCTTTTAACTAACTGGCGAAGTTAAATTTTTTAAGGAAGTGTATTTCCTTAGTGATGACAGTCAAATTATATTTATTCAAGATTTTTAGAGACTTTCTCCTCTTTCATCGATATTTTGAATTAGCAACAATAAATGAGGTATTAAAATTGCTTGCTAGCACTATTTATTATTTGTTGTATGAGTCTCATGTAAACAATCACTATTTTCTACTGCACACACGACTTTTTCTGCTTGCTAGCGCTATTTATTATTTGTTGTATGAGTCTCATGTAAACAATCACTATTTTCTACTGCACACTAGACTTTTTCCCGCAGAAGTCCACACGACTAAATACCATATTCTACACTTCCACGTATGTGCTAATTCTTACTGTCATATACACAATATTACCAACACAATAATACCCAACTAGAATAGCATACACTAGCCTAGCACAGTTCACATTGTTTTTTTTTTTTAAGTAAAGTGTTTATACATTTTTTTTTCGTATGTCTGCAAAAACATATGTTTCGTTTAAGCAGTGTTTCGACTATATATAGAGCTGATTTCAGCTCGAAATATTGTATTGTTATGCTAGAATTAATTAGTAGAGAACTGAAGTTAGTTTTTGTCATATTCGAAGATAATTCAAAAAATTCCTGTAAAAAACTGACAACCTTTGACAATTAACTGACACTGTGATATGATAGTCAACATAACAGTTTACTAATATTTCTTTATCTGGTTTGGAAACAATATCTTATTTTTTAAATATATGGCTCCAAGCAGTTTTTTTTAATTTTAAGTTGAACATCCTATAAATATAACGACTTACTGGATATTAACAGTGGCGATTTTCAGAGTCCGATATGTATTACAATTATCCGACATCGATCTGATTTTATTTCAGCTTTATGTATACTAATACCAGATTTATTAGAGAAGCTAACATGGTTTTTGTCATTTTCTAATACGTACAATTCAAAAATTTCTCAAATAAAATTACGACCTCTGACAGTTAACTAACACTGGGATATTAGTTTACATTGTAGATTATAATAATGTTGGTACATAACTTGGAAATATTCCCTAATTTTTAAATTAAATAACTTTCAATTTATGTACTTCGTGTCAGGGTTTTTGTGTCTGCACTATATCTCTGGCGACCACATGAATGTAAATGTTTCTTATTTTCAGATGCCAATATGTGTATTAGTAAGAGGGGCATTGCCATTTATTGAATCATTTTTTATTTAATACGAAGATAATTTTGTGTAAATGTCACTGTCTAAAATATTTAAAATCTACAACTACACCTGTTATACATTTATGTTTTTTTAACACACGCTTGTTCATTTAAAAAAATTGCATACCTTCAGTGGTTCGTCACTATTTTCTGTATTAAAAAAATTTGAAGTGATTTTATGTGCATCCTGCTACATCCCTTTTCTCCCCCTTCTTTAGTGGAGTTAGTTTCTTTCTTCGAAGCTTTTGTGAACCGGTTTTTCAGGATGTTTTGTTCTTCTGCTTGGTTACAAAGTTCTTATGTAGGTAATACGAAGTCACCATAGGCGCGCCTGCTGTAGACTGTATATTAAGTAATCGTCAAAAAATTGTGCCTCGTTTTAAAACACGCTTCACAACAAATCTAAACAAAATCAAAACATTTACGCTTGTCATGGCAGCCCACCGTTGCTGCGCACACACAACAAAAATCCCGTGGCATCTTGCCTAGTATTTACTTCGTTTAAATAATTACTAATTCCAACCGAACAATATTTTGAACACTTAAAACATACTCATTACTATGCTGTGCCAACAACTGAATTTTACAACGAAACATACAAAATAATTTTGGACCAATCACCAAATATTTGCAGACACATGATTGAAGACCTCAACGCCATCTAGCCTTTGCCACGCTAACGTAACTACAAGTCCCGCCACCAGTTGTTAGCACGGACACTATAGATTTCACGTATGGTAACCATTTAGTTCATTTACAAAACATATTTGCAAACAAATTCTTTATGTTACACGACTTACAGTAAAATTTTATTTCTTTTAATTTGATACGTTATGGTAACGAACAGTAACTTTCAGGCAGTTACTTTTAATATATGTTATTTAAAGCCAAATTATTAAACTCTTACCAAAAACTAAGTCGAAAACTTTGTTTAAAGTCTATTTCCGCTAACTCAATGCATCTTTAGGTAACAAAACTTATACTAAAATTTTCATTTAAATAAATTATTTACACGTCTAGCTAGAAAATTCATACTAGTAAACTAGTTACCTTACTACCGCACCCAAACTATGCCACAAACAAAAATTTCTACTTCGCCCATCATGTGTTTCATTAGTTTTCTGAACTACTGCGCACTACAACTTATAATTTAGCAAATACTCGTTTTTCCAACTATTTTGTCCCACCTATGGTACACAAAAGTAAACAAACACACGTCTACTTTTAACCAAATTCTCAACGAACTTAGAACTATTGTACTGACCAAATCATCACAACAGTGGCGGATTTAAGGGGGTGGATGGAGGGGGCGCAACCTTAAGAGCATACTGTGTGTTGATATAGTGTAGTAAATTGTTAAAATACATACACAAGGAACATTGCATTTACAAAAATAAATATTTGTAAATAATTCAACCATGCATATCGACTCAAAAATAGCTTAATATAAACACTCATATAATAGGTACATTTTATACAAACACAACTTTAAAATTCAATTTTGTTAAAACAACTTTTTCTCATCTCTTAAGCTCTGTTTTACATAAGCGAGGTTCTTTATTTCTTGAGAAACTCAGTGTGCTGTGCTGGCAGGAGGATTAGTATATTTCCTGTATTTTCTCTTGCATGATGGCCCTTAATAACCTTTCTCAGTAGGAGAGCGAGTGTGTCAGTTCGAAAAAAAAATAGTCAGAGCACGACTCTGTCGTATATAACGGCTCAGTCACTAGTGTGCAGTGAATGGGTGATGGTATCAACTATTTGATATGAAGTGTTTTTATATTAATGTTTTAATATTGAATACTAACTAGGAAGATAGAGAAAATAACTTGTTTAATTATTTTTAGTAAACTGCAGAAACTTGAAGAAACAGAAGACAGCGACACTGATACTGTGACAGGTTTCTTTATACCGCGAAAGGAGTATAAGGTCGTTCAAGTGTGAAAAATTCTAAAATTCAATTCGTACAAAAAAGCATTAATTTATAAGTTAGAATTATTGATACTAGTGAATATATTATCACCTCAAGTACAATATTTTAGTGTGCATAGTTTTTCCATAACTGCATATCAAAGTCAAAATTTAAATGTCACAGGGAACTTAAAGGAGAAACCTTAAAGGAGATCACAAAACAAAATGCATTAGCAGTTTAAGATTTACAGGAACAAAATAAAAAATTAGAAACAATGCCTATTAGTAGACATTATCTTTCCCTGGTTCACGAGAGGCAAGAGATAATCTGAGTAGCATGTGACTTCACTGTGCCATATTGTAGCATGTGGCTACAGAAAGGTAGCATATTTATTTTCTTTTGTTTTCAAACTTTGTGTGTATATAATCATTTTACATGTGTCTAGCTCTTTGGATTGTCTTAATTCCAGATTTTCATGAATTTGGTTGATTAATATTATTTTACAGTTTAATTTCCTTTGGATAGTTAGGGATAGTTATTATATGCCTCTACCTAGGTAACTAGATCAATTATTTTATTTATATTTTTTTTATTTGACAAGAATCACATTCTATAATTTTAATTTTTTTTTTTTTTATTTTAATTGAATGTATATTTCCCGATTTTTATTTGTATCCTCGTTGGGGATCGCGATTTATTATTTTAATCTCTTACCCAGATGCCTGGATAGGCTTATTAATTGTTGATTTAGAGAATAGTCGAAGTTTTTGGGGAATTTGAAGGCAATTCTTGGCTTGGCTTCGGTAGAAACATGACGCGTTTTGCGCAATTTTTCTCTATGCTCTAAAATCAAGCACCATACTAAATGTAGGAAAAAATTTGGAAAGCCAAGAGTAAGTTCAGAGGATAGGAGGCCAAATTAGCATTGTAGAAGAACTGATTTGTGCCTAATTTTTCTTTTGAGTGAGCAAGAAATGCGGCCGACGACGGGGACGCCACGGCATGACGCCATTGCCGAACTATGTTCGTCGATTGGTATGACGTTAAATTAGTATTATCAGTAATGTTTTCTGCCTCGACGATACCTTAGGAGTATCTATTATTCTGTTTGCTACATCAGAACATTAAATTTTGGTCAGAACATCCAGAAGTTAATATCATGACTGTAGGCTACCAAGTCCAGAAGTCCTGAGAATATATTTTTTTAAGAACCTTTTGCCTACCGCTCAAAAGAGTTGGAGTTATAACCAGGAACATAATTTTTATTTCAACGAAGCTTATGTAATCAGGGGGAAATTTAAACCAGTAAGAACAAACGCCAGCATAGAATTTTACTTCAAACATATATTTTCAAAGGCCAAAATTAATTTAATTAGCAATGATCATCTGGATTAATTTATTATTAATCAAGAACATATTCCTCATAAGTTAATGTTGTAAAGGATGTGTTAGTAGACTACCAGATTTGGTTCAAACTTATTTTATTACCTTGAGTCTTACATTCAATACCACTATAACCAGCACTACTTGACAATTCAGTCAATAAATTCCTTTATTTTCAAAGTGGTCTTGTTTAGTAATTACTATTCTAAGAGTTTTATCTTGACAAGGGTAAAGGTGTTCTATGTTCAGGCAGATGTCACAACACTGGTTACACATACAATAACTTTCACACTACATAATATAGTACATTAAAATATCGTTCGCCAGCCGACTGTTGCCACGCACACTACAGTGACATTTTCGGCGCGTGTATTGCGTTTCCTGTTAACTGTGCGGTCGCCGCCGTGTTAAAGTGGATTCAGCAAACGAGCATCATCCAACAAACATTCGTCCTTATCAGTTTGAGCCTGAGAGATGGACAGTGATGATGATAGTAATACGCCAGACATTTCGGGGCGAACGGAAATGTTATTTTGGTGTGTGTGTGTGTGTGGTGACTTTATTTCAATGATTACACATGAAGAAAGTGTCTACTGCTGTCAGAAAACATAAAAGCTGCGAAATTCAACTATTCATGTGTGTGACTAAAATACTTATTTTCAAACTTGATTTTCGACCCAGAAGTACTGACAATGGCGAGGCACAAATTGAGTTTGAAAACAAAGAGTAAGCACAAGAAATGTTTGTTAACTACTGCCAATGCAGCGAATAAAACTTGGCGTTACACCAGTTACAAACAATAAGGTGGGGGTAAATTCATGGACTGCAATTGGCCGAAGTATTACTGTCCTGTGCAGTTATGTCGTAAGAAAGACATTTCTGGAGGCGAATGGCAACTATGTAGGTTTAAAGCCGTGATTAGAAAACCTAATAACAGCACTGTATATCTGTAATACGAGACATTTGAAATTGTTAGAGATAAAATAAAATAATTAATATTTTTTTCCACGGAATCCTTATTCATATAACTTTTATAATAACAGCCTGAATACTCACTGTCTTACAAGTTTAAGTTTGTTGTATCTGTGTAGTAGTCGCAACGTAATATCTGTTCCGGACAGTTGACCTAACACAAAGATGTATTACGTATTTTAAAACAGATAATGAAACTGTATTTTATATAACAATGTACAGGCATGCATATAACGATCACCACTCAGTGCTATATGCAATATCTTGAGTGTACCTACCTTTTCAATGAGGCAAATAAAATCTTGAGAAATACTTCGTTTTCAAAACATTAATGGAAGGGCTGGGCGTTGAAGCAATGTTCAAAGGGTCCAAGTACAAGAAACAAGTAAATGGGGTACGGGAGCCAGATGTTCTGTTGCCCCGGTACCAAATACCAACATGACACCACAACAAACTTTTCTCAATAGCCTAACTAGTTCACAGTACCAGTGCATTAAAATTCCAGTTCTTGTTAATAATGTACCATACCTAGCTTTTATTGATACTGCTGCATCCCACAATTTATGTCATCCATGTTTCATTAAAAAGTGTCATCAGGCCATGCAACCAAACCTCCAATTTGCAATAACAAATCAGGAGTGCCAACCCTTCGGTATGGCAGACATTACAGTTACAATACGCCAGTTCGAAACAGTGACTTCAGATATCGTCTCCAAGTGAGTGGCGCGAAGCAGTGAAACTTGGCTTGCCATGGCTAACATATAAGAACTTATTGTGGAGCCCGCAGCCCATCGAATTCACTTTGCTCTAACCGAAGTGCGCACCACATACGATATCCACCCATCTGCACCAAGTTCTGCCCCCACCCCCCAGTCCAGCTGGCAGTGGTGGACAATGACGTGCCACAACAGTTTAGGGATGCTTTCCAACATCTGTTGGACCAGCGAAGCAACGTACTTACAAAAAAGAGACCATCATCGCCGCATCACTGTTGCTGAATATGTCATCGAGCTCGAACATGATCGCCCTGTTTACGAGCCGTCTCCCCCCCCCCCCAAACCATTTTCCACACTAAGTATTTCTCATCAAAGAACAGATACATGAGATGCTACACGACGGTGTCATCGAGTCATCCAACAGCAAATATAATTCCGCCATAACTGTGGCCACAAAGAAAGACGGGACATGGCATTTCTGTATTGATTTCGGTTCCCTGAATTCCTGCACCAAATCGGCTGCACTAACATACATCAATGTCAGAGATGCCCTGGCTACTCTGAGCATTGCAAACATTTTCTTCACACTCCAACTTCGGACCGGGTACTGGCAAGTCCCTGTGAGACTCGCCGACCGACACAAGACAAGAAGTGTACCTATTTTACGACTGTGTAGTGGTGTGGAGACTGGCCCCGAAAAGTCTCCGAAGAATCTACCATAAAAGGGTGCAACAATCCACTGGAACGTAGCCTGTCGGTCTGTCGACCCTGATATCACCACCTGAGGGGTTTCTCACCGCGGCTTCCATCATGTAGGGCAACTCTTTACTCCACTAGCAATCTCATCTCAGCTCTCCATTACCTTACCTTTGCCACCCACATCTCGTCCGACTCGCCTACCAAGTCATTGTCATCATTTTTACACCACCCCCCTCCTGACCCTCCTTCATCGAACAGTTAGGTAGGTCATGATCAACTACAATAATATGTACCAACTGATGCATTCTAGAACTAACAACTATTCTCTGTCTGATTGCTACAAAGGCCACTCTTGCCACCAAATCAGGTTCAACAGACTTTAGGTCCTTATTTTCCCACACATGTTTAACACTTTTATTTTTTGTTTACAAACCTATCAACATGATTGCTTACACAAATTGGTGTTGTCAAATGTTTATCACTTTGTGTCCTGGCTTCTTTAATGATTACAATGGATACCTACACCCCTCATTTTTAGGTGTGCTGGTAGCTAAGCACAAAATACCTGCTTTAAACCTGGTTAAAAAATCGCCACCAAACAAAATGTCATTTATAGGAGCTTCTACTAGCCCTATAGGATGAGTGTACACATACTTCCCTAATTTCAGCCTAAACCTAATCATGTAATTCATTTGGTGTTTCAGACCCGACACTCCATTAAACAATGTAGGTTCTGCTAATTTCCAACACTACTGTTGTACAAATCTGCAGTCAATCAGAGTGATTGCAGCCCCACTATCAATAAAAACAGTGATTTGTTGGCCAAAAACTGTAGTTGGTTAGCAGAGTACTTCATCGTGTAACTGTAATGCGACCTGATTTTTCCTAGGCGAACCACGAGCTCATATAATGTTCACCTGCCTCCATTTCCCTTAAGATAAACTTTCCTTTGTTCCTGACTGTACTGTTGTGTATGTCCCTTCCTAATACATTCAGAACATGTAACCATACTTGTCCTACAATCACGTCGCACATGCCCTGTCCTACCACACTGCTCGCAAATAGGTTTGTCATTCGAGGTATGACTGCAACAGTGCACATGTTTTTATGTACCCTGGATTGACATACAATTAAACTTCGCGCCGCCAGTTGATCGTGGTGTGTGCGCGAGTCGAAATCTTGACTGCTCGTGACCTTGAGACCAGCTGTGTGTGCCTCCCTGCTGTAACTTGACTGGCTTTTTCACTTCGCTTTTCAGCTGGGCGACTACAACTAGTCAAAGAGTACAAACTATTCAGCAAGTCACTGCTTTCCCTTGACGTTTGCATTTATTTTGTTCTTTGTTTCCCTCTGAACTCCTACACTCTGTGGTGTAAAACCTGAAATGCTTTGTGCGTAATATTTTCCAGCCTTAATGTTCCTTAGCGTGTTAATCAGCTGGTCGGCTGTTTAATGTGGGAACAGTGTTACTTTCGCAACTACTGTCTATTGTAGACCTCTAAGTTATGAACCTGACTTAGTTTTGTTCAGACATAGCAGCATCTAATTTGCTGTACTCTTATAAAATAGTCTTGTCTTAATAAATAGTTATTCAGCTATGCATAATAAATTTTAAAGTGTTGTGATTGCAATAATAAAATATTCTTGTATTATTAACAATTTATTGAATTTTATTTTATTTTTATTTTAAATTTCAGTATTATAATTTAAAAACAAACAAGTTTTTATTATTTTTATGTACGTGAAATCGTAACCAGCAACATCTTTATTCACTGTTTTTTTTTTTTTTTTAGTTTGATATGTCAGTTGGTTTTAGTGTGGTCTTAAAAATGGAAACATGCAAATTTTGACTTTAACAAGCCTCTATGAAAACTTCTTGATGGTTGTTGCGCTCCGAATTTTACTCATAACCTCCAGCGACTATCGCATACGGAGAAAGGAATTTATCTAAATAAATATTTATAAAAAACTACGTAAGGTAAATAACGTCACAAATATTTGGTAGGATTGGCTATTATGTCAACTGAGTATGAAGTTCTTGAAAAGACTGACACAGAGTTAATAATAATTGAAGACTTTTCAGAAAAAAATGCTAGTATGATATTTAACTCAGCTTATTATATTTATTATATTTGGTAGTGCATGAAATCTGTCCTGGCGCCTCCACGTGGCGACTACCGGTTAACTCCTACTTTTATTGGTAAAGGAGGAGGCTAAGACCAGGCAACAGTAGCGATAGACTGAGCGAATCATTTGAAAGCTCTTTTTAGGCTTTCCTCGCTGGGAAAGCTATTTCAGTCTGGGTTTTAGTTGTTTTGATTTTTAATATGGTGGAGTTCAAATGTGACCTTTGTGCCGGGGCTTATAAGTCCAAGGCTGGCCTGTCTCTCCATAAGAGATCCAGGCACCCAGTACAATATAATGAGGGGCTGCCGCCCCCTGCAGACACAACGAAGGTCTGACGGGACGAAGAACTGTCCATTCTGGCTCGTGCTGAGGTGTACCTCCCGGAGGGAACTCGATTCCCGAACCAGGCCTTGACAAAAATGTTGCATGGCCAGGGGTTATTCCTCAAAAGAACGTTAGAACCTATTAAGTGTCAGCGCAAGCTATCCCGATATAGGACAATGTTTAATGAAATACGTAGGTTCGAATTCAGTGACCCTCTATCACAAATTAATAGGGGTCGCCGTCGGGGAGTTACTTCCCTAATAAAGACGGACCCAGTAGTAGTGGTCTCGGAGGTTATTCCTGAGCCACAGACTTACGAGGACGCCTTAGCCGCGAGGTTGGAATCATTACAAGGGATGCTGAGCGACCTTAGCGTGTTAATCAGCTGGTCGGCTGTTTAATGAGGGAACAGTGTTACTTTCGCAACCATTGTCTATTGTAGACCTGAATTTTATTTAATTTTTATTTTAAATTTCAGTATTATTATTTAAAAACAAACGAGTTTTTATTATTTTTTATGTACACGAAATCGTAACCTGCGACGACTTTATGCACTGTTATTTTTTTTTTTTTTTTTAGTTTGGAATGTCAGTTGGTTTTAGTGTAGTCCTTAAAATGGAAACATGCAAATTTTGACTTTAACAAGCCTCTATGAAAACTTCTCGATCGTTGTTTCGCTCCGAATTTTACTCATAACTTCCAGCGACTATCGCATCCGGAGAAAGGAATTTCTCAAAATAAATATTTATGAAAAACTACGTAAGGTAAATAATAACACAAACATTTGGTAGGATTGGCTATTATATCAATTGAGTATGAAGTTCTTGAAAAAAATTACACAGAGTTAATTATTAAAGACTTTTCAGAAAAAAATGCTAGTATGATATTTAACTCAGCTTATTATTTGTTAAATTATTGATACAAGTACTTAACAATTGAAATATAATGTTTAGAAGTAAAACAGAGTTAATTTGTATAGTTATAAAATAATTTTTTTTAAAATTAAGTGACATTAATAACAGCAGAGAATGAAGTCATATGTTTAGGAGGGTACTGTGTAAATATGTTTCGTTACAGTCTGTGTCAAAGGCTGGTCTACAACTAAACATACATAGCGTTGTTTTTGTGTCGTCTTGCTCCAGTCGACTATATAATTGGTAATTAATTGTGTGTTGTTTTGAATCTTTTTTTGTCCTTGTGACATCTTCTGGGATATGACTACATTCATTTCACGAATCATTTGTATGTTTCATGTCTGTTGACTACAGCATACTGGCTTTCTTAATTTGTTTTTTTTTCCTGTGAGTTTTTTCCGAAATATGGCAACAATCGTCCACAAAGACATATATAAAGAAATGTTCTGTTTACATTATTCACGTTGACTCCAGTTCCTGTCGTGCCAGGATATTTTGAGCATCTTAAATATGAATACTGACTATTTTGATTACGTTATAATTGTATCGGTAGACGTTTTGTCGATGTTGTATAACAAAACACAAATTTAGTATAAGCATGATGCATCCAGCTTGTCATAAATCAAAACAAACAAAGTACCCAACCCAAAAGTGTAAAATTTTCAGTTCAACTTCATATTATATCTCAATAATTTGATTTGCTCTGATTGGCCAGATTCAAATACACCCACCTTACTAACAGCTAACCTGGAGCTTGTTAAGTTACCTTTGCATTAAAATTGTGTCAAAAACATCACGAAAGACGTAAAAGTTAAGAACTGTGCACCATAATACCAAGGTATCGAAACTGTAAAGCGAAAAAAGCGGCAATGATACTATATTTGGAAAGGGCCAAAGCTGCTGTTGACAGTTTTGGGAGCACAGAAGAAACTGGCAGAATTTGTTTTGTGTGGCAAAAATTTATCCCTTTGATTCATGGAAGAAAATAATCGTTGGTGCATGCATTGTAGTTATCGCAACAATATTAAAGTGTACGCAGAAAAAGAATAGGCGGTGATGGTGGGTAAGACCAAGTAATGTAAAAAAAGAAAGTCACTCGGAGAATTTAACAATGTATTTATGGACATGAATATTAAGAATCCTCACGTGTTCTTGAAGTACTGGAGAATGACTACCCAAGATTTTCATGTTCTGCTTGAAATCGTTGGTCCTCTGTTGATAAAAGGAAGCTCAAGAGAAATGTTTAAAGGCTTACTACTACACAGAGGTAAGAGACAATACTGACAATATTTTTGTATTAAATTCTGCAGAATGTGTAACAGATATTGTTTTGAAAAGTTCTTCATACAGTCTTACTGGTGTGTTTGAATAATAAAGTGATAAAATACCAAACCATACACACAAATCCTGGTAAAATTAACCAGTGTTTTTTTTTTTCACAGCAATAAACTGCGTGCGAGATTATCATACTGGTGGAAATTCGTTGATACTTTGTGCAGATTTCTATAATTCGGAGATTCAATGTTGACCATAGCTTTGGGATATCTAGTCTGATTGTTCACAAGGTCTGTTGTTAAACCTGTCATGCTTTGTAGGAAGCCTTGAAACCGATAGTCATGCCACCAACGACAGAAAAATGTAACCCTATGACAATGTAGAACTTCCTCAATTTGAATTGGAGGCATTTATGGAAACATGTAGTAATACAAGCCTCTCCAAATTCAGGATACAGATATTTCAATTGTTAGAAAATTGTCAGCATTATTTTGTTATCAGTTAGTGATGCGCGGCAACCATTTGTGAACCATGCGCACGAATGTCAATATGTACAAAGTGATGATGGAATTATTGCCTCTTCTGATTTTGGCCAAGGACTCGACTTCAATACATTACTAAGTCCTGCACCTTCACGTCTGTCTGGAACCAAATGCATGTCGCCTTTTTTATTTTTGATTGGCGAGGCATTCCCATTAAAATCCAATCTGATGCGGTCTGTTCCAGGAAAGAACTTTCCTGAAGACAAATTGATTTCCAATTACAGACTGCCCAGAGAATTCCGGTTGATTGAAAAACCTTTTGGTGTTTTGGTAAGTTTGTGCAGAATTTTCACAGAACGATTGGTTAGCATCCAAGTAGTCATCAAAAATATCTGCACAATTTTATCCAAAATTAGAAAAAACTACCAGCTAGAAGTCACTGTTACTGCCCACCTGGCTATGTCGTTGAGGAAAATACATGTAGCACTGTGCGAAGATAATAGAGGGAAAATGTCAGTTTGAACAACTCTGTTTTGAAAAGCATCAAATTCCTCGAGTCGAACAATGCTTAGAAACCGGGATTTTTATGTAAGGAAAAACCAAAGCTGTAATATATTTCAGAACCAGGGAAAGTAAGTTGGCAGGATGACCATGTAATTATTTGATACTGTAATCAGGATGGCCACACATCAGAAAATATGGAAGAACCAAGAAAATACAGGGAATATTAATTTGCTACAGAAAACCGGGAAAATACAGGGAATCAGGTTATTTTACACATGAAAAATTTTTTCTCAGTGTCGACAATTTATCTTAGACATTAACACACATTCACAAGTTTTACAGAGATGATGCGGAAATTAGGGTTTTATGGGAACTACTAAAATTGTATGGTATATTTTATGCCTTCTTGAAAAAGCAGAATTTTCGACCACAGACGCTCTGTACGAGCCAACTATACAGTAGTGCCGTAGATATGTTATGTGTGCCATAAATTTTATTATAGTATCGAACCACGCAAAATACTGTAAGGAGACGTATCAAGTGTACTATATTTCTGGCCAGTAAACCATAATTTCTACTACGTAGTGCTGTATTGTTCTTGTGTAGTAGCCAAGCCGTTTGTTTTTTGTCTGTTGATGTCACATGGTTGTTGACATGGCTGTATATGAAAGTAATACATGAATAGTGGAGTGTGGATTGTTGCATTTATTAGTAAACTATATTTTTTCCTTATAAAACTTTGAGTGAATGTTGGTATTGTAACACGTTCTTGAATTCGAAAACAAATTTGACAAAAATTTGTTTGACATGTTCGTGGTTCGTTTCTCTATAGTAACAAGCAGCATGCGATGGTATTTTCTGTTTGTTTATTTATTTTTAACATACTCTCTAGTTCTTGCTAGTAGGGCGTTGGTTGTTACATTGTGCAGTTGCAACACGGTGTGATGCGTTGTTGTTGAATGTAGTGAGTAGCAGGAATATGAATATCAAAAGGAAGAAGGCACAGTGGTCGTAGTAAGATAAGCTTTGTTACGGTTTCAATATTGTTCTGAAATCATTACAAGGTAAGCTTTTAATTTGTTCATGTTTATAAGTGGAAGCTTCGGCCAAATTTATTTAACAATGAAAGTAAATTTTTTGACGTTTTCCTATGGGCCTGCAATAACATTTTTTAGCAGTTTCTATTTAACATTTTGTTATTAAGTACTACTCTATGTCTTATTTCTAGTACGCCATCTACTGCAAAAGTATGTTTAGTTCATAACCACGTAGTCTTTAATTTCGTTATATAAGATCATGACGTATGGAGAGGTTAAAGAAACAATATTGGTATTAGTATAGTCGTTTAATTAGTATATAGGTATGATGTTTCGACAATGATTTCATTTTAACTATTAAGCGATTTAATCAGTAATTCAATTAAATTGTCAATTAGCAGTATAATTTCAGTAACCTGAATGACATTTTAGTATAGCATATATGAAAGAATTCATGTAAAACACACTTACATGCAGCAAATGGAAAATGTTCCTTTTATTTAGGTTTGAGAAGTCTCAATGTATACCAAATCATCATTTAAAGAAACGTGGCAGAAAAATGAAGATACTTCTAAATGGCTGAGGCCAGTTGTATGTGATTAAAATTCAACAAACTGTGATTATTTCACAAATGTATTCAGCTTAAGTAACATGGGAAACAGGAATTATCAGCCACATATGTAAAAAAAAACACATTAGCTTTGTAAATGCTAGGAAGAATTCTTTGCTGATGGGGATGTTTACCAGTAAACCCAAAAATTTATCAGGAACAGATTCTGAAATTTCTTGTGTCAACTCAGGTAAAGTAGTAGCCAGTGCCTCTTCTTAAGTTCTCTACCATAAATTCATTTTGAAGAAACATATAAAAAAATGTTTTTGTTTAATGATTGTGTGCTAAATGCAGAAATTATTTGTTGTCTCCGCATGATAACCTCACATAACTCAATGCGAAATGCTTCTAGTAATGTTAAACTTTTTCCGGTCATGTTTCCAGACTCTAAGCTTACTTGTATAATGTAGCTACAAAGAACTAAATTGGCATACTCTATAGTACATGAACTTGCGCTCTACTTTCATAAAAAAGCTGGTCCATAAATTAAAGGAATGTAAATCTTGTGTTGGTTTTGATGAGTCGCTTAACCCTTCATCCGGACCACGGGTATCCAATACCCATGGTTTTTACATTCTCATCATTTAGGGATGCTAGCATCGGTACTACAGGGCTGGCAGCTTCAGTTGAGATCTGACGGTCATGCAGAGAGGATGGCTTCGCTTATCACGAACTTCTTATCACTGTAAGGAGCGATCTCTCAAGACCCACAGGATATGTTATACCCATAGTCTGGTTAGTGTATGTTTACACACTGGGTGTGATGTACCCATAGTCCAGTTATTGTGTATTTTTTCTCCGTGTTCAAAGTATTTTTGTAGTTGCTACATTATTTTTTCAAGCTATTTTTGTAGCAGATAAAAATGGTGGGGAACTTTCCACCCGAATTAGCTCAATGTACGAGAGACCTAGTAAAGCTGACCCACGAAAATCATGATGTATCAGACAATGATTCTGATGATTCCTATGTTGCAGGTGATGTGGTCATCCTTCCTGCACATGAAGATGAATATGATTCAGACGACGATGAAAATCTGTTAAAGGAAGATCTTGGGGACAATCCACCAAAGCTACTGGAAGTTCGTGAGCAAGAGGATTGAGACTGTCAAATTGAGGACATCGTCAACATGCCAGGTCCGTCTTTTTAGCGAACAGAAAATACGAAAAGAATCACGAGCATCAGTTCAACAATTTCTGCAGCACGAAGAGGCAAGTGCAGCTCTTTATCAAGATGGAAGTATGGACGACAGTATTCAACTGCGATAATCTAAACGACAACGATCTTCTATGTGTATCCTGTCAAATGACGGGGGTGGATCTACAGACGAAGAGGAGCCTCCTCCAGCCAAATTCCATGGTAAGAAAAACTGCTTTACCTGGGTTATAGAACCTGTTTGCACTCTGTCACAGGCAAGGACGCATAATGTGATAAGGGTGCGACTATCTAAGTTGTAGTGGCCAAGCCTTGGCCTTATGGAATAAACCTACTGCAGGAAAAGTTAGGGATACTTTATTTACTAACGACATTGTTCTAGAAATTGTTACCTACACAAATGCAAAAAAATGAAAAAGTGCACTAACATTTAGAAAACCCTGACCACCACACATATAAACAAACAAATGTGGACGAAAGTAGAGCTTTCATAGGAATTATTAGTATTATTTTCAACTTCAGTGTATGGGCGTCCATTTTTTTTTTTTTTTTTTTTTTTTTTAATGACTGAATCAAGATTTGAAATTTTGCAGAGAAACCTTAAGTTTGATGATGCTAAGACCAGACAAGAGAGAATAAAAACCGACCGAACAGCATACATTTCCAACATTTTTAATAAGTTAATTTTCAACTATCAGCAAAACTATGCTCCTGGATCCCACATGACAATTGATTATACACTCATTCCTTTTCGTGGTAGAGTAGGCTTCCCAGTTCACAACCAAAAAAAGCCAGCCAAGTATGCCAAATGAGAAATGGGACTAGATGATTCCCATATTGCTTATATTTTAAATGCATACATTTTTGTGGTAAAGGAAGTGGTGGGGCTACTCTGTGTGATAGGGAATTCAAAATTGAAGATCCCAACACAGGTTGTGATCCACCTAGCCAAATATATATTTGGTACTAATAGAAACATAACATTGGACAATTGGTTTGTTTCTATGGAATTGGCTGAAGAACTGAGGTAAATAAAATAAAAATAGTACAAACAATGAAGAAAAATAAACCCCAAATTACAAAGGAATTCTTTCCAAGCAGCAGCTCCTTCTAGCGTATGGATTCACTGAAAAATATACATTTCTCCCCTACGCCCCAAACAAAAAGCAGTCATATTCCTGTCGTCTAAGCACTGTACTCCCTTCACTGATGTGTCCAATGGCAAGCCACAAATAATTTATTTTTATAACCATACAAAATGTGGCATCGATACTTTAGATCAGAAAGTAAGCAATTATTCAGCTAATCGTCGTCTAAAGAGGTGACCAATGGCAATATTCTACCACATGGTGTCCGTGGCATGTTCTAATGCACTTGTTTTATATGGCCTGTACCCAGAGGTCTCAAAAGGCAGCAGCTATGACTTTTTGAAGTGTGTTGTCTTATCGTTGAGCTACAATTACCTAAAACAGTGGCGGACCATACCTAATTTACCTAATGAACTTAAAAGAACATTTAAGATGTATCAGAAGAAGCAGCTAAAGGATCAGTGCAAGAAAATCAGCGAAGAAGACCTGAACATCAACAATCACCATATATTGCAGGACAGAGTTACGATGTTCGAGGATTGAGTGATAAGTTGGAAACAAGAAAAAAAAGTAGATTCTGCTCCTACACAAAAAAAACAGAAAAACAATGTACCAGTGAATAAAGTGCCAAACACCAGCATGTATGTGACGTTTGAGAAAAATTTGAAACAGTTGAGTCAAGAACATGAAATCTGCTAATGGGTCATTCCATGTCAAATCAACATGGCTTACAAACTGACCCCCTCCAATTTTATTTATATATGGCACATATTTAGTAGTCTATGAAAGAACTTTCGTCCTAAATTTCTACCCTTCTACTCTATTTGGTTTTGACTCTACGGCATTTTTAAATTTCCATCATTTCACTGTTCACAGATTACATAAAGTAAATTATCTTTGCTTCTTTGCAAGATACAGAATTCTATCTGGGCTCATTTTAAAGCTTTTTTTGTGAGCTTTCCATTGATGTCAATATCGACTGGGTCACAAAAATATTTCTGTTCAAGGTC
>PNEQ01120476.1:31821-42437 GCA_003012365.1 Medauroidea extradentata | reverse complement strand
ACCACGGACACGGAAACAATTTGCTGGTTGACGTAGAGTCCATAATTTACATATGTTTATATACTACAGCAATTATTGACTGTTGTCAGCTTACAAACACCTTGTGTCCTCAATAACTTGGTCTTCTAGTCATTACTTATTTCATTGTCTTATAATCATACAGAATTGGTCAAATAAACTGTGAGCCAGTTACGAACACAACACTAACTTTTATGTAAGTGAATTGCATATTGTGGAAAACTCAATCGCCGATTTTTACAACAATTTCCCGGAGAACTATCGTATCACTGTCTAATAAAACGTGAACACGAAATTTCGTGGATAATCCTAACTGTAAATTTGCTTATAGTTAACATTTTTGTGCGTGGATCACAGTTAATTGCAGCTTATAACGGCAAATAGCATACAATACCTGGTGAATTCGCTATACAACTGACATGTGGAAAATGTAGCAGACGTTATTGTTGGCCGAGGGGTTTCTTTGGGATACTCCTGTTTTCCCATCCTTGCATTCCACTGTTATTCCATAAGTAATTTACAAGATTTCTAGTTAAGCTCTCACCAAATTATTTCCGCTCCACAATTAATTACGAGTAAATACCTCCAGGAGGAATAATTATTAATTAGGCCTACTATGTACTTGAAAAGTTCGCGATTTCTTTTGGGCACGATCTACAATTACGACAACTGTAAGTTCGTGCCACATTCGAAAATGGTTCTTGACTTATTTGATACGTCAAGAAAGTCGTTGAGCCAAAAAAAATTCATAATGAAACTAACGCGGGCCCTTATCAGTGTGTCACAGCGAGCAGCCAATGAACAGCTGCCTGGATAAGCTCACAAATATTCTTGGAAGCTAGCATATAGTTAGAAATGATGGTACATCGTAAAAATGTTGTGTGTAAACATACCCTTGAAAACGTTATAGTTTAGAGACACTGGAAAATCGCGGGAAAAGTTGACTATTTGCTAGGCTCCAATATGATGTATATAACACTGAATATTTAGTATCTGTATTGGCTATAGTTTATTTGAAGCATTGTTTCTCTCTTCAATAAACCCAATTAGAACTGCACAGCTTGGACACACAGCGTGTGTGATTCGCCCCAAAACTGTTCACACGTGTCACGGTTTATATACTATAGTTTATTGGAGACTATGCTAAACATTTTCGCGATTTTCAGTGTCTCTAGTTATAGTATCTTGTAACATGTATGATTGTGTGATATGTGTCTGACTCAACGTAGTTGTCTGCAGACTAATGTCAGTCATCGAATATTACAATAGCAGGAGTCTTATTGGCTCATTCAAATACGGTAACAGCTCTACGTATATGCAACAACCAGTAATATTTATAGATAAGCGGAACGTGCGTTGAAACCCAGCAAATAGTTAAGTTTTCCCGCGATAAACCATTATCTCTACACGAATGTATCCAGCCTCTATCAATTACCAACTCTTCATACAACACGTGCCGAATTAATTGATACATATTCGAGAATGCAGTAAGCCACTCACTGGCGCAGCCAATGAGAAAAATCCGAGTATCGAGTGTCCAGAAGAAAGTAAGACTATCGAATGGATTTCCAGGCCCGTAAGCATGTAAGTGGTTGGGGTCTAAAACATTCAAAGTCTCTATTACCAGAATTGTAGTTTATGTTTTGACTCTGTTGAACATTAAATTCTTATTAAACAATTAGGGCTCAGTAGTTTTGGTGAAAAATGTTTGCGTCACTTCGTTTAAATGCTTTACGCACGTATCTGCAGCTCTGCTTCGTGTGTATTGGCAACGTGTCCTTGTGTTGAGGCCAGTCAGAACAAGTTCTTTGTGACACCATGGGATTTGTCAGTGGAACCCCAAGACGTCGACAGTTGAAAACATCCAGAGGATCTGCACGCGAAGAATTGAAACAAGCTGACGCAAAAATATTTCCGCGAAATCTTCTGGTCCCTACCAATAATATGCATTTTTGTGTGTGTTCACTTAAAGGAAAGCAATTGAGGAGTTCGCATGAATAAAGGCTTTAGTAAAAAAATTGCATTGTGAGATGACAGGTATAAGTTTTGGAAAAACTAGTTTTTTTTATTTCACATTTCTCTCACATTGTTTTCACTTAATACCAATAAGTAATGTATATTTATATTACACAAATAACAGTAGTTACTATAAACACAGTCAAAGGTAAAACATTCATTATTAACAGCAGAATGACACCAGCACAGGTCACGACAAAAATTCATAACTTGGTGAAGAATTCCGATATCTGTACAAAAATGTGAATATTTATTCTATGGACATAATCGAAAAAAGTGAATTATTTGATTGAACAAAGGCCTTAGCTTACTAAAGGCCAGCCAACTCCTCAATTATTCTAATAAAATTTTAAAAATCCTACCGACGATTAACACTTTTTGGCCGCGAGCCCCTATGCAACTGCCCTATTTGACCACCCGTCCTATTGTCTTGCAAGACTGTGGAGTCTAGCATGCTGGTTAGTTTAGTTGTGAATGTTTTATTCACCCTCCCAATAAGCTCTCGTCGAGACATAAAATCGTGAGCTGATGTAAGTTTAATTGTACTACAGGTTAGAAAGATCTATGTCAAAAGTTTGTCACAGGGATAATTTCTACCGCTTGAGCGCCGGTATCTGTAATGTGTGCAAACTGACCAATCACGAAGATTTCCTGAATTTTAAGTTACACACAGAAAGTTGATAGTTTAAAACGCGAAATTGGTTTATCTTCAGTTTAAAATTATGTTAAATGACTTCTGCCATTTCCAAGCACATTTAAATTTAAATTTATTACAGTTTCGTATTTTCTTGTCCATTTGCGATAGCAGCGAAACTAGTGGCAGATATTTCCCATGTGCCAAACTATCCCATAAGAAAACACGTTTTCTTCCTAACCTGTAGTAGAATTGCCCTTAGCTGAAGTGAGGAATCAACGTGTTGAGGATTGCTCGTCGTACGAGGGAAGGGGTGCGGGAGAACAGACGAGGGTGCACATCCCCCATTCAGCCCCGAGCGCTCCGCCCTATCGATTGCCGGGGGCCAAGCAGGGGACGGTCACGTGGGTAGTGTGACGTCACGCGCTGGATCGACCCCCCTTCGCCGGGGTTCCACCGTGGCCCGTGACGTCGACTCCGAGAGGTCAAGTCTGTTCGATCGCTCCTCCCCCTACACCCACACGCCAATTTTCATTAATGTAAGGGGGGAGGGTGGTTCCAGCCTTGCCTCCGACAAGTACCGCCAGGGTGAAGGGGGTTCTGGGTTCCACCACAACCCCTGTGGCCGGGGTTGGCTTCCCTAAACCCCGTGTTCCTTACCCCACATGAGCGCTAGGTCAAGGGCTGCCCCTGGATTTACCAACACCGCCACCCGCACAACTGGCTCTGCTTCCAGCCACGGCAGAGTTCCAGGATTAGGCAGCACGTATTTTGCTCGTTCGAGGTCTAGAACACAGTGCGCGCATCAGGCCTCACCGCAGCCTCTGTGAGAGACGTAATTATTTAACTGCACGCCAAGCTGCTCTCATACTTAAATGCAGGAACGGATCTAGGCTTTCCTTCGACCGGGTAAAGAATTGTGACTTCCTCCTCTCCTCCTTTTCCCCCTCCAACTCCGCGCCCGGGGCATTCTACCCCCCTGCTCACCCCTAGAACCCTCACCATCTTAAAAGGAACGCAAATCCAGCTATTTCCGCTAATTCTGACGACGAAATAAGCTACACAGACTACGAGAACCTGGTGGGCATACATATGTGTAACATTCTGTCACCCATCCATGCTGAACAGTATTCGAATTTTGTTACATGTGGCGAAATTCTGCAGACCCCAAGGCAACATATTCAGAGGATTTTTTTTTTAAATACATATTAAAGAGGGTATTTATAAAACAGCTGCAATAATTTCAATTGTACGATTGACGAATTTGGGCGAAGTGAACAAAACTTTGTAACTCCTCTGTTGTTTGGCTGACCTACAGTTCACATATGAAGCACTCGGGGTTTTGTTGAAAGAATGGAGAATAAATGGCTCAAATATATTGTTACAGTGCATCAACCGAATGCAGATAAATGCTATGTGAGGGAAAATTGTTATTTCTATAAAATATCCGTTATAAACAAATGTGATAATTAACTTAGCTAGTATATATTTTTCCATTGCATAGGTTACTATATTTTCTGCGAGAGGTCAAACTTTCTTCAGTTATGTACAGCGGTTTTTATTTTTTAAGTTTGAATAAAAACTGAATTGTAAAAGCTTACATTCCAAATAGTATCTTTCCTTAATGACATGTCAAAATCTCGCTCTCCTTCATTAACTTTTAAGCCCATGTTTGCTATTACATTGCCCTCTGAAACAACTAGAAAATACGTCCTTTGTTGCCATCGTAAGCGTTCCGCCTTCTTGCTGCTATTTTGGTTGAGTTAGTGAGAGAATTTTGGTCAGCGCTCAACATCTAACATCGAGGTCTTTAGCGCAGGCGAGGGGTGTCATGAGGTGAGTGTGGAGCAGCACAGGAATGAAAGAGCAGGGAAACGGGAGATCCCCGAAAAAAACCACCGACCAGCGGCATCGTCCACTCGATTCCTACATACGAAAATCCGGGGACCGACCCCGCTGGGAATCGAACCCGGATCGCCTTCGTGGGAGGCGAATGGTCTGACCACTTGGCCACCGCGGCCCATACTTTGGTTGAGTACGGCTTGAGAACGCGTAGGCTTTAAGGCTGACTGTGCCCCACACACAACTTGTCCAATCGACTCTACGCGCAGGACGCTTCGTGTCGGCAACTTACCGGCACGTGACTTTAAGCGGTGATCCTGTATTTCTATAACTTTGGTTTATTTATTTATTTATAATTTAATTTCTTCAGAGCAACATAAGATCAAGGTAGATGAACACTAGAGACTGGAGAAGATTTTGGGAAGTGTTCTGTTATCTCTGACATAAATATACTGAAAACGGGAACTAGAATGTCTGGGCCAAGAATTAAACACCTTTATGAAGAACGTAAACAACTACCAATGCAGCTGTTGTATTTCATACAGTTTGTTCTCGTAGTAAGGAAAATGTATCCGTGGACGGGGATATGGGAATTTGGAAGTTGAATATTTGTTAGTTTTTCAAATTATGAGATAACAATTTTATGTTACATATTTTTAATAGTGTTTTTCATACACGTCTCCTTCTATTCTTTCCCTACTGGTTGGGAACTGGGATATTTCACAAAATCCAGTATGAAGTAAGCACAAAGAGTGTTAGCGCCTCTGATACAATGTTGTAAGAAGCTATGCTTGTCAGAACTTTTTGTGGTAACTAAAACGCACGAGTCGTTGTAACATTCTTGATTATGTAAAGCAACCGACTGTATGAAACGTCACATTATGTTAACTGTCCAGTGATGTCACGTAGCAGATTATGTGCACATAAATGAAACATTACTTTATGAGGTTGTACTCACATTACTTTAGTAAATGTAGGCAGTTCTGAGTGCACTACACGTATATGTGTTGTATTTGTGTCAGTCCATCCATATTAACGGTACAATAATGAGCAAAAGAATGTTAGATATAATATTTTGCCAATGATTTATAATTTAGTGTTATATTTATGTGCGTCATACATGATCTAACAAAAAATTGGTTTAATTCCTTCGGCAATTATTCCCCAATATTTTTTTTTTCGTGGGAATCAGCGAGTGACGTGGAGCAGTGATAAAACACTCGCCTCACATTTGGAAGGACCTGGGTTCGATCACGGCTCCGGCCATACATATTTCGGTTTTCCAGGGTTTCCCAAAATCACAATAAGCCACTATGTGGATGGTTCCTTAAAGTGATCCTGGCCAACACCCCCCTCCCCCAACCCGGTTTCTCACTATACAGGCCTTGTGATGTCCGACGGCACGTAAAAACACAAAAAAAAAAAAAAATTAAAAAGGAAATTGAAGTCAATTTCGTAAAAAAAAATATAGTTCTCAATTTGTAGACTGGAATGTAGCTAAAAGTGTAAAACAAGCACACGTAAAATTACAACAGGAAATTTTTTTTTCACAAAGAAAACAAAGCAAAGTCAATTAAAGCAATTCACCCATGCGTAGGTAATTTAAGTTGTAATGTTAAGCTAACTGACGATTTCCGCAGACATTTTTTGCAGAAAAAGGGACTACTAAATGTTAATAAATTAACGTGACCAAATGTACAAAGCGTAAAATATATAACATTTCAAACAGAACGATAAGAAAACTGAGCGACAAGAACTAGCATATTTATAACAAAATAGCGTTATTCGAAGCTAGTTTAAATTAAAATAGAAAATTTGTTTTTTCGGCGAAATCTCGAACTAAGGACTGAGCAGGCCGTATGCGTGTTATCTTAGCTTTAGCGCTCTGTTTGCCTAAGAGGGAACCAAAAGTGAAGCGAGTTTTATGGGCGAAAAAGCTTTCATATCTACTTTATTTACAGTTGCGGGGTAAAAACAATATTGTTCTCCCATGCCCGTTTCTCTGTTTATTCTAGACTTTATAGATCTCCGGGTCGTTGTACACGAGGGAAATTGACAAAGAAGATAAACGAGAACAAACAGGATCGCCAAAGTTCAGTGGTTGTAAAGTAACTGTCTTTATAAAGCTTGGTACCGCAGTTTTATTGTACAAATAATTGAAATAAAGCAGGCTAGCTAAACGAAACTCCGCACTTTAATAGCCTACGGTGTCGTACGCTCTTTGTTACGATTTTCATTTTACTACATACATTTACCGTCTTTAAATAACGTACTTTTCCCATGTCATATAATACGTGTATTCGTAACAAAAATTGTTTCGTTACCCAGTTTCAAAAGATATTAATATCTTGTTTCAAAAAAATAAACAAATAAAGCATTTTTATGTCTCGTTTTGACACGTAAACGTTAAAGATGTATTTAAACAGACGTTCTCTGGGTTGTAATGAAAATACAGGCCAAGTTACAATATAATTAAAATGGCGTAAAAAACCATTATTGTGATTTTATCAGGCGTTATTTCACATGTAATGATAAAAACATATCAACACAGACTTATCAAGTTGTTTGTCTTTCATTACTTACAACAGCGAAGTAAAGTTTCTCGTATTTAAAATGTAATGTGAATTCCACAGAGAATATTTTTCTTTAATGTAAATGACGGTATGTGTTTAACCTATAAAACTTAAACGTTTATCTTAGACATTCTTGAGACGGATAATAGTTTTCATAACGGTTCATGAGTCGGTTATCGTGAATATATTCGACGTCGATAATTCTGTAGACGAATATGAAACCCCTAGCCGAACATCACGCAGAACGTTATCTTTATTGACGCACCACAAATATGTATATAGGCGTAATAAATCGTAGGGCGGGTTGCGTGGCACCTGCACGAGCACTGCTCGTAATGGCGAGAGCACATGCAGTAGAGATGTGAAGGTCGAACTTATCGTCCCTCCCCGCACGACACGCACCATGCAGGTAACAGCAGGCTCTCGTAATTACGGATAGTGATCACAACCTGCGAACAACGAAGCGACAGCGCATGGCGTAGCACGCTACGATTGATTGCGAGCGGCTGTATGACACGTGTCCTCATCATACTCATGGTCACCAATAACATTCACTCTATAAACCTATTGTACCATAAACCGGGGGTACTTTGACCTTGTGGCGTAACTTTGTCCGCAAGGAATTATGTTTTACGTATGTGTTTAGGGCCTCGCTCTTTAGTTTAACAGTGGTTTCAAAAATATTATTTGATGCAAATTAATACATATATCAAAAAACCATTCTGGTAGTTTTAACACTTATACATCATCGTTTGTATCTGAATTTTTCTGTTGCAATACACCGAAAGGATTTTTTAGATTTTTGCCCCTGAAATAGCACATATTTAGTTGCCAAAATAAGCCAAAATTAAGCAAAATTATTTTTGCTAGCAAACGGTACATTATTAAAAAAATACGTTCTGGCAAAATTGTGTATCGTATGATTATATACAGTCTCAAATTTTCTTCAAAGCATTTGGTTAAAAACTATTCAAGTTGTTTGCAATTGTTTGAAATAAATGAAAGATCATGGCCTTGGGCGAAAGATACAAACGTTAACTATAGGAATCAAAATAATTTTTCATACACTCGGATCCAACTACACTCTAAAATTAGTTCGAAAATATGCCACTCGTGCATATAGGAGCATAAAGAAAGTAGGTATGGTAGAATTGTTCCCCAGACATCCATGGTATAACCGTCAAATGTATACTCTAGTTAGCAGACTTGTATTATAACACGTGTAAAATTTTGCATATTTACAAGGCGGCAGTATTAAAACTGTGTTTTGGTTCATTACGTCCTAAATATCTTGGAAATTTTTTTTACAGTGTATAAATCTATATACAAAAAAAGGAACCTTAAATTAATATTTAGAATTGCCTGAAAAGTAACCCTGGTTTACGAAAATTCTTGAAAACACAGTTACCAAAGAGGTTCCTAGTAAAACTACGAAAACAGTTCTTGTTAAAAATCATAACGTCTATGCTTGTAAAGTTACAAGAATTTGACTTGTATTTGTTATTGCAAGATAGAAAAATGTGTCATTTTAAATATTTATTTTCTTATCACGTCACTGATCGTAATTACTAAATCTATTTTAAGCAAATAATTTTCCCTCGTTAATATTTTCATAAAAAACTTCGTGGACGGACAATAAATCTAAGCTGCATTCTTGTGCTTAGATATCACGTAGCTTACCCTTACACCACATAAGTAAAATGCTATTTGCTTTTATTAATTTGTTTACTGTCAAATGCACGGTTCAATGACAAGACTTTTTTAATTCTTAACCACGCAATTAATATAAAAATTCCCTTTATCCTAGAAGGCATTCCAGAGGGTGTGATTTGTTTATAACTATATTACTTCCTACAAACCTACGATTTCGGTAAACTGCACATTTTTCCTAATTTTGCTACAGACAAAATCCGTGTAACTTAACAAACACAGAAATTTACAAGGAGATTTTTTGAACGGTAACAAAAGTTTGTAAAATTTGGAATATATGCCTTGCGATTTTTAATAACAATTTTACAGCGTTGTTCACAGTAGAGTGTGTATGCTCCTTAGGAATCTAGGAAAGGTGCCGCGGCCCAAGTGAAGATCCGTGGAGCCATATTGTGTCGTCAATCACCCCCCCCCCCCCCCGGGCAATATCCGTTGGATTTGTGCGACCTTGGTCTTGAACGTTACCTTGAATTCAATGTCACGAAATGTCAACTTCCTAAAGGTGCGTAAAGTTTCAAATATGAAAACAATTTCGAAAAAATGCAAATACTTTCGAAAAAACGAAAAATTCCAAAAAATTAAATAAAATCAAAACGTTCCGAAAAATATCTTTCTTTGCGCCACCATTTTTACGAAGAAATGTTTAAATTGTTAACGTTCTTTACACGCAGGCTGCTATATTTAAATCGAATTGCTTATGAAAACAGAATTGAATTGTGTATACAAATTATTTTACTAATATGTAACATTTTCCCTTTACTTAGGAGTAAAAATTAGTAATAATCAAGTTCCCCCAGCCTTATATGAAACAAAGGCGTTTTATTTTAAAATAAAAATATTTATTAAAAAATGCCAATGTTTGTTTTATTTAAACGCAAGTTATGTTATTTGATTTCTCCCCACTCCAAACTTAGCAATACTCGAGAAATTTCCGATAAATTCATTCAATTTTATAAATTAAAAAAAAAAGACTTACATGCAAAAATTTTCGGCCCTCGGCTCTTTACAAACATGGCAAACAGCATCCGAACAACATCACTCATATCAAGTAACTGAGGTATTTTTTAATAATTGCGCAACTTTATGTCATCATCCTTGTGACTACCCCACCTCTCTCTTCAACCTCCTCCCCACTAAGACACGCCAGCTGCCTCCTCTTAGTATCTCTCCCAATTTCACACTACTTTATTATAAACTAGGTGGCCCTGCGAACTCTGTTCCGCCTTAGAGGCAATAAGTAAGCTGATTTTGGATTAAGTATTTTAATGATTCTTTATTTTTCATGTATTTTGGAGCATAGGTTACACTCTTCATTTGTTTTACTATCAGGCGCAAGAACAAACAACGCAGATGGTCTTCCGACCCGTGAACATGCTTTGTCGGGAAAGATTCGATCGTCTTGGTCGCGGCATTGTCAATGATGATTCAAAGAGAATACAAATTACTGAGTATTACTGATTATTGATTTCTGACAAAATTTATAATTATCAAATTTTCAAATATAATTATCCATAGACAAAATTATGTTTATCTGTCATTTGCGTTTTGTTATTCCATGTCATATGTGTTTTTGTTATACCACATTTTATAGAGACTTGTATTCTCTTTGACGTCACACGGGAACGCGGTCGAACGGGATAAAAAGTATCCTATGTCCTTCTCCTGGTTCTAAGCTACCTCCCCACCAATTTTCAGGCAAACCTGTTCAGCCGTTCTTGAGTTATAAATAGTGTAACTAACACGACTTTCTTGTATATGTGTATATATATATATATATATATATATATATATATATATATATATATATATATATATATATATAT
>PNEQ01120476.1:17261-31721 GCA_003012365.1 Medauroidea extradentata | reverse complement strand
TTACGACAAGGTCGAAATATCATTTCCAGCAAACACAGAAAGTACTGGCCGGTATGACGGAAATCCAGATCCTGGTCCAATATATTTTGCCGGTAACGGGCCGATGTCTTTTTGGACCAGCGGCCAACAATCAGCTGTCATGTCATAAAGATAATGGGCCACTACAACAGGCAAGATATCAAATAGACTTCTTGCAGTTAGCAAAGAAGACGAAGGGCCTATGTCATAAAGACAGTGGGCCAGTGATGGCTGAGTGTCAGTAAGACAATTGGCCGGTGATGGCTGGATGTCAAAAAGACAGCAGGCTGGTGACGACTGAGTGTCGAAAGAATACTGGGTTGGTGATGACTGAGTGTCCAATAGACAGACAGTAAGCCAATGACAGATGAGTGTCGAAGAAAACGGTGTGTCAGTGACGACTGGGTATTGAAAAGACAGTGGGCCGATGACGGCTTAGTGTCGAAAAGACATCGGGCCAGTGGCAGATAATTATTGCAACGATAGAGGACAGGCGATGGCTGAACATCAACATAAATGTATTTCCTAAAATTTTCATATACACTTTAAAAACGTATTGTCTTGCGTTTTATACATGTTGCTGTGTACTTTTTGCATTTATACTGCATTAAATTTGGGTTTTCAGAACGGAATGTGTTGGGTTAGAACCAACGATCCGCTTATTCGTTTTCTGTCGTGTTAACCGCTACATCACGCCACTTTGTTGAAATCTGCAGGTGATAGTTGTATACCCATACACGAGTAACATATTCCTGGCACTGGTATAGTGTTGGTACGAGATTGAAAACAGGTTTTGCATTTTGAGATTACTTATTGATTAGTAGTTTATTAACCAATACCCACTGAACTAGTGCCAATTCCCAAAAATATACCAAGGAACGAACCAATTACGTTAGAACAGCTTATATATTTAGAAACAAAGCTGTTAACCGTCCCAATGCAGATAACAAATAAATGTTCGTTCAGTGTTCCTAAGGTACGTTTAAGAGAGCCTTAAAATGGCAGCAGGTCGGTATCTTTCCTACGGCAGACAACCACCGTCTGAAAAAGCACACTGCATTGTTAACGGACCGGTATCTTCTTACCAATATATTTTTAAGTGCCTTAAAATGAGACAGCATTAGGTTTTTTTTTTTTTTTTTTTTGCGACATAAAACTGTCAGGAAAGGGATACTGGTATATTAATGGCCCAGTATCTTCTTGCCAATGTATTTTATGTGTCTTGAAAAAGACAACGAAACGATGTATTTTTCGTGACAGCTAACGTTTATCCGAAAAAGAAAGAAATTTTACCCGTAAATGCCTGCTTTGTTTTATCATGTTGTTGACAGTTCGGACAGCGGGCGGACGTCGTGACGCCACTTCGTGTTTGCTGGGTTGTTGTTAAGTCACCGTGGTTATTTAAAAACTGTTTCAAATATCTCCAACATAGCTAAACATGGTCTTTTCTGGTTACTGTACTTCAAAAAGTTCTATCATAATGTAAGCAAATCTCAGAAATGAGTAAATTGACTGTGATACGGACTTTCCTCTAGCAATATTATACGGCCACTGCTTAAGGGTGTTCAAGTGCGATAAAATCATAATTTAATATTTATATGAAATATTGTTTGTTTGTAGACGATACTTGTGAGTACATTTTACTCTTACGAAACAATTTTATCTCTCATAGTTTTCTCATAACGGGGTCTCAAAGTCAAACTTTGCTTGTTACACTGCCATCCAAATAGTGAAAACCAACTGACCTACTTAAACAAAATAATTCACCGTGACCTTACACCCCATGATTTATGCAATAAAATATTTAAAAAACCTACAACGTAATATTTTGAATTTAAAAAATCGCAAACGTCTACAGAAAAAGTTGCAAATTCAGCAATTTTTTTTATTAATACCGTACGTTTGCCATATTATGTGATAACATTACACCACAATTTTTAGTTTAAAATAACTGTTAGCATCCTTTTAAAGGGATTAAACTTTCACAGTACACTGCAGTCATAAACGACATTACTTTACTGTAAATAATGTTTTGGAATTTGTATTTAAAAATAAATTAGTGGGGTGGTTCAAAGTCACCCAGGGGGGTGCAAAGTAACCTCATTTTACGGTACAAAATCAGTTCGCGGGATTTTTTAAAATGTTTTATTACGTAGCACATAGTATGTTATTTCATTGTGAATTATTTCACGTACGTAAGTAAATAAGTTTTAACTTTTTGCGTGGCAGCAGAACATGCAAATTTTGACTTTCAAGCATCGTTATAGGCCTACGAAAACTACGCCAGCTAAAATTTTTCCGTAAGAGGAAATTGCTCTCACAAGCATCGTCTACAAAACTAACACTATTTCATATAAATATAAAATTATGACTTTATCGCACTTGAACACCCTTAGAGTCCCGTAATAAAAATGGATCGGTCAGGATATTGTATAGTAGTTCAGCGCTTCGATCGTTGTGGCGATGCAGCGTTTGATACGCGCTTCAAGATCGCTCTTAAAGCTGAATCGATACTGGGCCTCTAGCACGCAGGTAGGTGGCGCACTTTAAAAATGCACATAGTACTTTCAACTGATCCTGTGCGTTAAATCAGCCACCCATGTTGAGAAGTGCCTTAAGACTTCATATGTGTAAGATTGTCAAAATTTGTTACGTGTTTTAAGACAAAATAGGTTAGCCCATTCTATTGGCTAAATAAATACCGTACGTCCAAATCAATGACGTAATAAATAATTAAAAGCAGAAGTATAAGTAAATTAGATGCATCCGTCAGGCCTTATAAAATATTATAAAGGTATTAAAATTAAAATTAATTATGAAAACCGTACAAAACATTACAAAAAAAGGTAAGTGTGACAGCTGGTAATTTAAAGATTAAAAATACAAATTTAGTGGCGGCGTATTTGTTGGAAGTCCGGCAGTACAAGAGTACAGCACGCTGGGATGACTTCATATTTCCCAGTTACAGCGGCGAAACAAGGACGGCCAAAAGGCGAAGAAAAGCCCACAAAATAGGCCGGAATTACTGGACGTCTGTAGTTAAGACGACCGCACACGAAGGAATTAAGTTTTTATGATATTAACATGGTGAAACATCATTACATTTTTCCATAAAGACCTTGCCATTTCACGGTAAAACTTGACTCCCATGAAGAACTTTAAAGGCATGTGCGCACTGGTGATGTAACATGTGTTTGTCTCAGTGGATACAGCACTCCCCTCCCGCCTAACAGTTCCAGTCTCGATCCCCTGCGGGGTCCGTTCCAGAATTTTCGTGTGTGATAAACGTGCCAGAAGACAGCGGGTTTATCTCTGGAATGTCTCGTTTCCCGCGTCACTCTCATTTGGACGCCTCTTCGTTTAAGAACCTCATTTAAAGTCATCCTCAGGAGCAAGTAGATTTCTACGGAGGTTCAGTAATAAGTTGCATTCGGAGTATGGTAGCCTTGCCCTCGGGTATATTTTTCATGCGATGTTTATTTTACTGGAGAACCTGTTGATATTTCATAGCCTACCGCTCTGATAAAGCATGTCAATGTCACCACTGTACCACAGCTACACGGAGCTCCATCCCTCCAACACTTGATGTGTGTTATAAGCTCGCCTTCCTTTTTTGGGGTGTTGTATCAACTGCTGTTCAATCACGCGTCTCTACATTTAAGTAAGTGTTTTACAGCCTGGTCTAATAGTTAAATATAAGGCAAAATAAAAGAGTCTTTAGTCATAGACAGTATTTTCATTGCCTTGAAGCGAGACTTATATTAAACGATACCAGAGTTAGGCATTTTGCAAAGTATGTTACAGGGAAAATCTTCTTGTGGACTGAAATTATCCTTCTAATATTAATTACTGTCAGTTTTTGCTACACTTCACACACTAACTTCATCAATGCTGGATTTTAATAATTGTATATATATTTAAAATACATTTGCGTTTATTTTCAGTTGTACATTTGTATGTATATCTATATATATGATGGTCCCACGCGCACACACACCAACACACACACACACACATATATATATATATATATGTGTGTGTGTGTGTGTGTGTGTGTGTGTGTGTTCAACAATTATTTATAATCTACAGCATGTTAACATACACAGAATAAAATATTTATTAAAGTTAAACTTTGTTTTCAGTGATCGAAGCAAAAGAGAAAAGTTCCTGATTTAAAAATGTACTGTTTAAAACTAAAATATTTAAACCACTTGAAAATTATACACTGTCAGCATATAATGTTAAAAATGTCAAAATTCTTTAAAAACTCTCAGTCGGAGAATGCTATTGAAGTAGTAACTTAAAGATATAATCTTGGCAATTGAATTATATATATACATATATATACACACACACATATTTATTTACAACATTGCAGTCGTTCGGGGTTGTTATCAGGCATGTAGTCTTGGCTTTTGTGCTGGAGCCGATTCATGCTGGTATTTTGTACCAGCACAACGCGACTACAGCCCGGAAGCCAAGACTACATACCTTATTTATTCGTTAATTAATTTATTTATGTGTTATAGCTTGCTGGGTTGTAAGAGTTTTAAAACATGGTGGTTGTTTCCCGATCTAGTAGCCGTATTACCTTCAGAATAATCCACATTACATTTGAAAGTTTATATACAAGTCAAATTTAGTTGCTTTCACATTTCACACCGTCCTGATCTTTAATATTCTTGTCATTGTAAATGTTGTGATTCGTTTAAATAGTCGTTTATGGTGTTCTAAAAAAAAATCAACAATCATTTTTCTCTCATATGTTTCATTCTGCGTTCATGTAGATAGTTTAATTAACTTAATGGTTTCGCGACCTGTTAATAAAGATAAATGATACAGTTTTTTATATTTTAGTAGGCGTATTGAAATTTTTATCCTTAATACAAATTGTGATAGTAGAAGAACATACTCGGTAACGGTTATAAGTCTGTTAGTTAATTACCGAAGGAACGCCATGTTAGTCACGCCCTGTTTAATATCGGAAATCCTTGTGTTTTCAGCTTAACACTTGTTACACTTGTCAAGATTTATTTACGCGTGTCAAAATCAATTAGCGTGTCAGACTAACCTAATATGAGGTGTGTCGCGACCACGGCCGTAGAAGAACAGGTCTGGACACTCGCCTGGAAACTTGACCCCCTTGTTTGGCTGCAGTTCACCAAATTACCGAGAATATTGTGTTTTATTGGCGCTTCAGTTAGGGCGGTCCGACTCAAACTCCGCCCACTTCCTTTACACTAAGATAATCAATTTATCAAAACGTATTTTTTATCAATTTATGAAATACTTCCTTCGTTCACAAATTTAAGAAAAGGCTCCAGCAATCTTTATTTACTTTATAAATTTAACAATGGATAAAAGTGGACGGAGTTTGAGTCCGACCGCCCAAATTACAGCGCCAAAAAGTACAACATTCTCGGTAACTTGACGAACTACAGCCAAACAACAAGGGGGTCAGGATAAATACATTGGTAGATAGGCGAGTGTCCAGACCTGTTCTTCTATGACCATGGTCGCGACTTATGTTTGTACTATTAATGAGTCGTTCCTTATAATTGATTATAATACTCGTCTACATAGAGCTGGGTTGGTGGACGAACATACTGGATTTGGGGGTATTGAGGATATCTCGTAGACAGCTCGCTTAACAGACTGTTATGGTTTGTAAGATAATTTTTCCTTTCTTATAGAAAAAAATGTAGACTGAAACGGCTCCTGTGAACATTTTTATTTGTAATAGATATTTCATAATGGCTTGTCGAAGACCAAATATCGCTTGTCATGTTTTCAAAAACAATACTAAAACAAAATGAGTTACCAAAATGAAATAATTCACACTGAATAATGATGTTCTAAGTTATAAGATCTATATAAAACAATAAAATTATTTTTTTTATTTTTTAAATTCTTAAAGGTATGCACATCTAATCCAAATTTCAGTATATTTATTTAAAAATAAAAATATTTTATTTTACTTTTCTTTTAATATCGGAGACATTGTAGACTACGACATCGTTATTCAGTGTCAATTGTTTCAGTTCGGTAAGTTAGTTGGTTTTAGTGCCGTACGTAAAACCGTGGCATACCACGTTGTGACTTTTACAAAAGATTATGCAAAATATATGACGGATAAAAATATTTCGTAAGGACTAAGATTAGTCATTATTTGTGTCTAAAATATATGTGGTACAAATATATAAATGAAACAATGATAATGAAAACTGCTGTTTGCCAGTCCACTTAACACCTGACCTTCGCAAAAGGGACATCATTGTGTCCATACAACGCAGTGGTCCTGCAGTGTTGGCCCACTGGGAGAACATTCACCATACTTGAGGGGCCCGCGGCGGCCGAGTGATCAAACCACACGTCTCTCACCAAGGCAGTCCGGGTTCCATCCTCATCGTGTTCGCCAACGGATTTTTGCGTGCGGGAATCAGGCTGGACGATGTCGTTGGTTGGCGGGTTTTCTCGGGAATCTCCCGTTCACCCTGCACTTGTCATTCTTACGCTTCTCTACTGCATGGTATCATTCCACGTTATCCATCGGGGGAAAGCTGATTCGTACAGGCATCGAGTAACAAGTGTGCATCAGGGTGTGTAAACCAGGCTCTTGGCTATCCTCATATGATAATTATTTACTGACTATACTAGAGAAGAAAAATATAACATATTGTTATGAACCATGATGTACCCCCTGGTTCAAACACTAGATACCTAGGCCCTGGCAACTAGGCCGTCGGAAGTAGCTTACTAACTGGCAAACTCGGCCAAGGAAACATAACATTAAATACGGCTTAATGCGGCAGTGAAATCCACCCACTCCGGAGAGGTACCAAGTTGACACACTCGACACTATACATGCGAAGTCTGTCTGTATGCCGTCTGGCTGTCTGCTCGATATCATCACCAAAATGCACCAGTAAGTCCAACTGTGTTCACTGTAACCGCTACATAACATCAGCCTCGGCGACTAGCAACTATTAAGATGGGACTATCGTCGTAACTAAATTGACTGGCTAAACAACTTAAATTACTATAATTATAATTGTTAAGTATTTGCCTCCCTTCGCGTCTACAGTAATTGTTATTGTAAATCACGGTTATTCCTAACATCCTAATTAATTTATGGTATTATTTTATGACGTCAACCCTAACAAGTATTTTCTGAGCAACCCCCTTAATAATAACTTACTATAAGAGAGTAAGTATTTATATTTCCCCCATCCCCCCTTGTATGGGTTAAATTTCTTATAAAAACCATAACAATATTAAGAGGGTACGCGATGGCCACGGTATCGCATGCCGAAATGTATATTTATGACTGGGAGCTCGTAGGCAGCATCAGGGACTGACCTCGCTGGTTATCGAGGCCCGATTGCTTTGGTACGAGGCGGGAGCGCCCGTGTCTGTTTTTATGCTGTCCTAATAATGTCATATTCCATCCCTTGTCAAGCTCAAGTTTATTCATCTAATTCTTCAATATTTTGACTACAGTTACTGCAGCATTAGTTTGTGTAAAATGGTGCAATCAGATTTGTAACTGCAGGCAGCCCTCTACACTCATACAGTCAACTTTCATACGTTTCAGACTTTCACACACCAGTTATTATTCCTCATAATTCAACTTACATGCAGTAGATTCACACTTGCTAACATTATCTGACGAAAAATAATCGAAACAACATTTTCTAGCCGTTCAAAGCTCCAAAACATACGCCATTATCCAAAACTGTTCCATTATTTTAAAGCCCTCTCCAATTTTTAATTCGTTACTCATTATGCATGTATTATAATTATTAAGTAATAATCGTAAGTGTAGCTAAATGACATAAAACCACATTTACATTATAATTAATGACGAGGGTTTATAGCGGGAAAATTGGACTATTTGCTGGGTTTCAACGTACGTACAGCTTATGAAAAAAACTACTGGCTTTCGCTTGTACGCGGAGCTGTTCCCCTATTTGACTGAGCCAATAATAATCCCGTAACTGAAACATTTGAATACAGTTATTAGTCTGCAGATAGCTACAGAGTGTTAGACGTATATGACCCAGTCATACTTCTCGCAAGAAACGACAGTGATTTAAAGGGTATGTTGGCACATAACAATTTCGCGATATACCATCATCTCTAAATATGATTTTTGGTAATGCTTTTTTATACGAAGCCCTTTGTGTAACACGTAAGTGTATCATTAAACTTTCATACATTCGACTTTCATACATTCGACATTCATACACATTTGCAAGAAGACATTGCATATGAAAACAGAGGACTGACACTATTGGCATTTGGACATGCCGTTAAGGCCTATACACAAATGTTAACTTTAACATTTGACTTTACGTTTCCGTTACTTTACGTATTTTGTCAATATACGATAAAAACGTAAAATTAAAGTAACGACAGTTGAAAAACTATTTTAGAATGTTTTTAAAACGGAAAGATTGTGATTGAATGAAATTTTAGTGGCTTGTGGACATACGCCATTGCTCATGTTTGGCTGATCAAACCTGTGTTGAATGACAAAGTACGAAAACGAACAAGGAAAAAAAACTAATATAAAACGCACACAGAAATATTAAAAAAAAAAACCATCCCTGATGAATTCTGTCAATTTTTTTTAACATATTTTTGTGTACGTTTTATATATATATATTTTTTTTGTTCGTTTTCGTACTTTGTCATTCAACACAGGTTTGATCAGCTAAACATGAGCAATGGCGTATGTTCACAATCCAATAAAATTTAATTGTAAACTCCTATTGTAACAAACATTTAAAAATCTCATCGTGATTGAAATCAGTGTGTATTTGTCATAAAATCATATCATGAAGACATACAAATACATGCTAAGTTATTTAAATATTTTACTATTTGTTGTAATAGTTTGCAGAAGAAAACCAACGGCATTTGTTGACGAAACTTACAGTTCATCTACGTATACTTTTCAAATTCTATTTGCAAGTTTTTCCGTAGTGCCTATACTTTTAAACCATACCTGTAACATATTTCATGAAATCTTAGTACTGGAGAGTAAAAGGATGCATAGAAATAAATATTTTTATTATAACGTACATAATCAGCTGTTCTTTGCAAACGGCCATCTTGACTTTGACAGGTCTTCAGTTTTTCGGAAACGTAAGGTCAAGGCTGCTTGACTTTACGTTTGACGGCGCCATTGTGCATAACCCCATTAGAAGGAAGCAATTTATTTAACTTCTGCCGTAAAGTCAAATGTTAAGGTCAAATGCTAAAGTTTTCATTTGCGTATAGGGCTTTACATGCCGAAAGTTACTTGAGTTATTGGCAGGCTGGTTAAAGTAAGGTCTCGTGAGAGTCTTATCTTTGACTCATTAACTGTAATACATTTTGTATGTTTATGTTCACTTGTAACATTCAGCGTGATATTTCTCACTAAGTATTTTTTTTTTACGTCTTAATCTTCTGACAGCATACAGGTGCCTTGCCTTGGCGTAAATTATTTTAAGTTGTCTAATTTTTGTTTGTTAATCAGACTAGCTTAGGTAAACGAATTAACTAGGGTGAAACTGTACTAACAGCAGACGACGAATTACAAGCCAACACACCAGTACCAACACATTCACACATGTACAGCTATAGCTGTGTCTTAATGCAAGAACAATCTATGTCAGTGCACCATATGTGTGATAATCATGGATTCTACGCTTGAGTAACACACATATGATATATTGACATTGGTTGTTCTTGAATTAAGCCACAGAAATATACGTATAGATTTTCGTAGTAAACTAAAAGTTACTTCACTCTCCCGAAATAATCACCTAGAAATGTAATTGCCGCAAAATTGCTATAAAGTAGGAATTCTGAAATTTCCGTTTCGTTTAGTGAAACTGCTTAAGCGGTGATTAGCCTGAAACGCAATTTAGAGTCGAACTGCAGTGGCCGTAGCGGTTAAGTCTCCAATTATCCAGAGCGTTTGCGTAAATGACGCAGCATGCGGGTGACTAGCCCGGAGTCGTTAAACAACAAGTAATTAAATTTCAATCGTTAAGAAATTTGACTTCTTTTAAAATACTGCTAATAAATTTAATGTCCGCTTAAGCTATGGTGGGGTTAGATCACTGGAACTATAGCAATTGTACTTTGCAACACGAAGACAGAGATTAACCCTGACTATGGAATGAGATTTGTAGTTAGTGGGAATGTAGTTTTTGATAATATGAGAAAACGCTGAGACAACACAGTATAAATAAGAATTCACCTAAAGACATACAATTAACAGCCCAGAATCAACTTACAATGACGAATTTAATGGTTTCGAAATACAGTACAGCGCAGAATAATTACATTAGTTTACTAAAAAATTGTACGCAGCGCGGCTGTATATGTTATATGCAATTGACTATTATTATCAAAGTTGATCTAATGCGAAGCCCTTGAAACCGTATAAATATATTTATGAATATCACTTGTATTACCAAAATTTAACTTAGGGCCATGGTCTTTTATTTATAACAAACAATTGCAAATAACTGAAATATTTTTTAACCTAATGCTTTCAAAAAATTTGACACAGTGTACAGTCATACGATACATAATTTTGGCTGAAAGTTATTCAAAACAATGTATAGTTTGCTAGAAAAAAATGATTTTGCTTCATTTTTGCTTATTTTGTCAACAAAATTTGTGATATTTCATGGACAAAAAATCTAAAAATCTGTTTGGTTTATTGTAACATAAAAATTCAGCTACAAACGATGATATACAAGAGTTAAAACTGTAAGATGAATTTTTGACATACGTATTAATTCATGTAAAAAACATTTTCGAAACCACTGTAGAACTAAAGAGTGAGGCCTTAACCCGATCCCTTAAGATCGCGTGTATATACTATATGCAAATCAGTAGTATTATCAGAGTTAAGGGAAACCCTTGCCCTTAAAACCGCACGTAGGGTAAAGCTACCGTACTTCGTTATACTAAGGCTTTGAACTCCAGTAACAGAAATATATTTAACATTTTAATTGTGGTCTTATTTCATCCAGTACATTCGTCACTTATTGCCGAAATGACACATTCTTGATCTCTGTTGGTAACCTAGGCCTAGTGTACTCGGCGTACAGATCCTTTCCAATTTTGTAAGGACCACGACGTAGTTTATCACGATATTTAGGTATATCAGCAAACAGTTTAAACTGCAAAAATTTCAAATGTACTCCGATAAAGAAGTACAAACTGATGATGATGTATTTTCCTTCCATATCCTCTCTAAAAAAATAACACAAATAATATGTTCGTAAGGATTGGCAGTTTTTTTCTGGGTGGAGCTATGACAACTGCTAGACTCCTGATAAGAATTGCTTAGTAGTTGCGGCTCTGTGAAGTAGCAGTAATGACCGCAGTACACTTCTTGTGAGACTTGGTACAAGTGTAACGGCAAATATAGGTGATTCGGGATAAAGTGAGCATTTAATAAAGCCCTGATTAATTTATATTTTCCGCCAGTTTATATCATTCCCATGCATGTAAACATAAACAAGGCGACGTGCTTTTTTTTCATATGCTTGTACAATGTTTACATTTACATTACACTGATGCGATAAATGTTATCTGCTACATCTACTCGTTAAATGAACGGGCGCTGTATATATGCTATACTCAATAGTAATCTTAGTTATAAATACCTGCGAGTTAATGTTTTATGACACTGTTTTTCTGCATCGACTCTAATTGGTTACCACACACACTGTTGCCATTACTTATCTCATGTATGCATGCTTAGTATATTAATTTGTAATTCAAAACCGCCACTATAAACACACACGACACATGCAATTCAAGAATTCAAGATCCGTTTAGCGTACTGCCAATAACGACGACGCAATTAACAAAAGAAAAAAATAACGTATTTTCTGAATGTGTGAAACAGAAAAAAAAATGATATTTCTATTTCCGTGTGTTCAGGCTGGCGATCGTAAAACATATCAGAGTACATATTACTAATGACTTCGCATCATTTAGCAATGATATTCATAAAAAATTACGTCTAATACTTTTGCATGAGTTCATCAGAAACCCATATTTGTTGCACAACGGACAAACACACGCATGAAACAGCTCGCTTCCAAGCGAGCGAAGCGGCGAAAACCTAACGCTAGTGCTACCCGTCGGTGCAATTTTGAACTACGTCTGTGGCGCGAGCGTTAGCGGCAATGTGTCAACGGCTGTTTTGAATTCAGCTGGCGGTTGCATCACATTGTGGTGGCGCTAATAAAGTAATACTACACAGTAAGTAGGTATGTCAATAAGATTATAAATTAGTAGTTTAAAGTATATGGCATACAGAGAGGTCAATTGCATTTGATGTTTTTTCACTAACGCTGTATTCAAATAAGAAAATTCACGGTTCTACATGCAATGATTCGCTACCAACCATACAAACATTAATGTAACTATTATTAATGTTGACTAATGTGCACTAACGGCTAGTGATATTTTTCAAAGGTATAATCTTTAGTGCTCACTTTATTCCGAACGACCTACACGTACCGCTACGGCAGAAAACAAGCCATTCACCGTACCACAGGCCTACATAAGTCATACGTACAATTTTGTGGTCTCCCAGATTTACACACATATTCCAAGTGACTGTATTTTTAAGACGTTTGTGGACATAGAAGTTTTATTGTATTCCTTGTTGATTTGGCGTTGTATTTTTCGGTAGAAGGGTGTGTTTATTTTTTAAGTTACATAAGCTGTATTCAAATGTACGTAATTAAGTTAAGTCAGAAGTACACAATTCACTAAATAAAATTCAAAATTTCCTAAGACATTCTTTCTCCTTGCATCTTAGTTACAGGGGTCTCGTCCATTCCCTGACCAACTTCATCAACTTCGTCTCCATTTTTATCAACTTCAGGCACTTCGTTCTCTAACTGGTCATTCAGATGTTTAGCCACGCTGTGAAGAACGGCACAGCTTACTTAAACTTTGGGCACTCTCTGTAACGAAACTCTTAACATAGTTACCTTACATAGGAAACCTTTACAGTTGACCAAATACTCTTTCTATGAGAACTCTCTCAATTGCTTTTTTCTTCTGTTGAATCTGCTTTGCATATTGTGTGTTGCTGGTTTGAAAGGCGTAATAAGCCAGGTAGATATGCCGTAACCAGAGTCACCGAGCAAGCAAGCTGAACCATCATATCGTGGTCTTATGCCTCTAAAATTCCTTCGTCACTATATTCTTGCACAGCGTACAGAGCCATACAAATTAGCAGAAACATTGGTGAACTTTCCTTGAGCATCGCATGCGGCCTGCACTTTGATACATGAATAACCCTCCGGTTGATGTAATCGTGTACTTCTGGTTTCTTAATTTAATTTGCGGGCTATCTTATGGCATTTCGTAAATTGTAACGAGTTTGCCACGACAACCTTGCACTGTTCATTTCTTGATTTAGGAAAGCGAATCTCATTGTAAGCTCTTTCAAGCATATGATATACCGTGTTATGAGTAGAGCAAGTGATTTATGGTGAAGATAATAATGCAACATTTTGTTTCAATGACTTACGTGCACATCTGTAGTTCTGATTCGTGGTCAGTGATTAGCTGATTTTAACTCTAAGCGTCTTGGGGATCTTCCAACAAATCACAGACGTGTAGTGTCGCAGTAACCTTATTCTCATTGGCTCAGTCAAATGAGAGAAACCTCTGCAAAAATACAATGTGCCAATAGCCACGAAGCAGAGGCGCAGATGTGAGCGTTATGCATTGATACTAAATGTTGCATAATTCTTTTCACCAAAAATCACCGGCTCAAGTTATAAGTCTTACTCACTGTTGTCCGTTCTACACGAAGGTCTTCGGCCACACCGTACTGGAATCCTGGATCACTTACGAAACGCAAGAATAATTCCATCCGAATTCTTCAGCTTAGTGCATTCCTCTTGTTTCATCACTTTGTGGCGAAAATGCATTACTTAAAGAAATCTATGCTATCACTTTCAAAGCGCAAAAGTTTCTTGCACTTATCTACTCTTAACCCCCGTCTATCGCTATAACGTTTTCTGTTCCTCGCGTATATAAACTTGGCTATGGCAATGGAAATTTACTGGCTAACAAAAACGTCGTGAGGTTCCACCAGCACTAGAAAATAAGAAAATTACTTCTCTGCTAAAGACGTAGTATTAGTTTATTATCCACTGATTGGCTACCACTCGGAATTCGAAATTCCAAGTTACCACCAGACAGCTAGTAGTTCTTATTATTTACTCACTTAAAATGTACGGCTTCTACCAAAAGTTTAAGGACGTCATAATATTTACATAACAAGATTTTTTGGCCTTATAATTAATCCTACGGGACCTGATTATTAATTACACATGAATAACTGTTTCAGGCTATGTTCAGAGTTTAATTTGTATTTTTTTTTAAATAGGACAGTTT
>PNEQ01120476.1:0-17161 GCA_003012365.1 Medauroidea extradentata | reverse complement strand
TGAAAACCAGAAATATTAGTGAACAGTATTCGTTTCAATTTACAGTGCACGTACTTGGCAACTCTGAGAGTCTTCCCGAGAATAGGAAACACAAGTTTTGCAGTGAAGACGGGAAGTAGATGAACAGCGGCAGAGAAAATGGGAGGCGACGAATTCTGTGCACGGCCGTAATTTCGCACTCTGGGAAGGATGGAACCGTGGGCGGGGGGAGGGGGTTAAAAGGGAAGTGAGAAGGGATGTAAATCGCCAAATCCCAGAGCAGGTCCAGTCGCTGCCATCTGCGCTGCAGATGGGGTGACGCACGTCTTACTCTGAAGGTGGGTAAAGTGGGTGGGATGTAGGAAACTTATTTGCTGCTGGATTCTTACTGGCTTCTTTACCTCACACTTCTTTCCCAAAAAAAAAAAAATATTCCCGACGGTTCTGCTTTCGAAGCGTTTCTCCTCCCTTTCGTCACTAGGGACCGTACCATCTCTGGCTCATGGGGTTTTAAGACACCATATCCCTCGAGTTGGAGAGATATGTTTACTCAGTTTCCTTTATCGAGGACGGAAATACAGAAAATTTACTTGCGGAATCTTACATCTTCACACGAGAGGAGAAAACATCGGAGATTTTTCTGGGGACGGACCTGATTTTGAAAATATCTTTACCAGATTTACATTCGGACCTGAAGCAGAAATTGTTTGCCGCAGCCAGGCCAACAAATACAACTGGAATGAGAGGAAATTTAAACAGTTAAGTATTATTCATGAACGCAAGGGAGGCAGGATAAATATGTACTTCACTCTCTTAACGTTAAAGAACTGGAAATTCTGTTACTGCGATATTTGCAACATGGTATGAATACTGCCAAAGGTTATCAAGAGACTCAATCTAGTTTACAAATAAAATCTCGTAAGTTATAGCAACGAAGCTAGTTTTCATTACTAAAATTGCTTGTGAAATAATACAGGCCACACACAGTGACATAAAACTAATCTTAAATATTTCAAAACATGAATACTTGTGAAACCAATTAATAGTTAGAAACAAAACTGAAAAAAAACCGCTGTTGTTGCAATACAAAATTAAAATTTTAAAATAATCTGTAAATATAAACATTTTGTTTATCAACGAAAAGATGACCCGCAAATCAGTATTAAGTCATTAACATAAAAATTAACTTAAAATAAATAAAACGAGAGGGACTTGATATTAGATGACTTAATATTTCATCGCTCGCTATTTGTGAACGTAGAGTCATTTTGAGAAGTAAGTCGGGAGCACTGCACGTTTTTTATATTAAAGTAATTGTATTGTTCAATATCTTGCACTGCATTGTCGGACATCCTATCGCTGCTGAAAAAAATATTTATATTCAAAAGATTACCTTACAACTTTGTACAGAAAATCGCTACGTTTTTTTATTTTTTATTTTTATATTGTTTATAAGTTGTCGTTTAACCAAATGCAAATTACAAGTTATAATTAATTTCAAAATGGTATGTCCAAAGATTTTGTTTCAAAACAATTTCGTCTGTTGCCGTCAGATGGTGTAATTTTTTTTAAATAATAAGTAAGAATACTAGGTAATAGCTATGAAATTATAGAACTGTCGTCAATACCTGATACACGTGCAAAATAAATAAATCGGACATTTGGAAGTGGGCGAAAATTGAATTCAATTACACCATAACAATCATGCATACCTACAGGTTTAACATATGAAAGCATTTTCTAACGGTGACAAATATTGAAATTTATACCCCAGCTCAACTTTAATCAAAATCGAATTAATGTTCTGTCTTAGTAATATATTTTCAAGCTGTTGGGAATGGCATTAAATAAGGCAGCGATTATTTAGCAATGATTAATGCCACTCGATGTCTACGTGTGTGTATGTGAGTGTGTGTGTGCTTTGCTCGAGTGTGATACTCATAGCAGATAATAGTGTATTTGCTTTAACTTGAAAACCTCTTTGTACACCAGATAGGTTGTTCAGTCATCAAGTGTTAGAATGACCAGGCTGCTAGTCGAGTTAACTCTGCAACAGGATATGTAGCTATAGCTGTCCACGCGAAAAGCAGTCTTAGGTTTGTCCTTGCCACTAACAGCGACTTCGCCTGGTCCTTATTTATAGTCACAACAAAGTTTACGTTGTCGGGTAACCACAGACACTTAAATGTCAAAGGGTAATCGAATAAAGTATGCAGTTTACGTGGTATTAAGACTGATTTACCCTGAGCACAACCATTGGTGGTGGTGCCCTCAATAACATACTTGTTTTTAAAAACCTTCACTTGAAGTTAAGTGCCATTAGGCAGTTTCAGCGGGATAATGTTTTGCAGAAATATAAACTTATTTGGTGCCCCAACCTTGAGGTAGGTGAGTTGGCATATGTGGGATGACGCTATCGAGAAACTTTAGTGGGTATTGGACTGCATAATACATTTTTACCACTCATGAACGACTTCATTTAAATTGCATTAGTTTAATCTGTCTTGCGGTTTTTGTGTGTCAGAACGACAAACAGCTGCGCCACATAACATAGAAATTATTCATAATTCCCTAGGCTCGTATAGAAGAAGTACAACAACACGTCTCGATAGAACTGTAAAACGACAATTCCGTATAATTTATTTCTCGCTGGTCGTACTTGCTTTTCGGATCGTCTGCCTTCAAAGTTTACAAACTAAGTTTTCTTCTTAATTAAGTTATCTTATAAAGTAAAAATCTGGCATTACTTTTTTCAGGTACTTACGAAAGCATCATTGACGCGAACACCATCTCAGTATCTCTACTGGTTAGATAAGTATTATCGGCAGATAGAAAAATTTTATACCTTTTCGCCCTGTTCACTACTGATAACTATAAATATAAATACGTGCTTAAATTGAGCTGCAGTGGACCGTATTTCACTTTTATAATAGTAGAAACAACATTCGCTTGCTTTTCCAAAGAAGTATCAAAAGAAAACATACACTTTGAGCTTAGATAATATGAAGTTAACATAGATTTTGTATATGTGTCCCAACATTTCACCCGCCTAGAATGTTTATATTAATAAATGGTAAACATTATATATTAAACATTAAAAAATCACATTTCTGTATGTTTGCCTAATAAAGCTATTCTTTGTAAAGAATAACAGTTCAGCAGTTTGAAAAATTGTCATTGGTAAAATATTATACAAAACAAAACCGTTTGAGTCACATGAGACGTTTCCCAGCACTTTGTCATTACATTTACATAACTGATACACACTTTGTCCTCCTTTGCTGGTCAACATCTAGACATGACTTCTCAGGCCATCCGCCCACCTTGAGGAGTTGTCTTGCATCTAGGAATGGATTCAAACTTTTAGTATTTAGTGAAACAGCTTCTCGGGAGATATCAGCTGTGCCTTTCCTTGAACTGACATAACCCTTGTTTCCGATCGATGTTGGTAAGTCGCTTCACTTCTGAAACTCGATTCTTCAACTGACCAAAATTTTGCTATTTGACTGTGCAATGTATCTCATTGAGTGAAGTATGTATGACTTGAATGCTGCTTACTGCCGTTCACGTAAGCAGGATGTATACCTCCAGATATAATGTATCCTAGCTTTGTGTTTTGTAGGGTAGGCAATCCCTTGAGTTCATACTTGCCATTTTCAAGAATTACAAAAAACATTTCAGTTCCTGTGAGTAAATCCATTTCGCCTGGAGAATGAAACGTACTGTCTGATAATTTCAAATCATTTGGAATATTCCATTCAGAACATTCTATTCGTTTGGCCGGCATCTGTCTTGTTACATGAGGGAGGATAAAACACGTAAACATTTTCTTAAAGGAGCTGTGCCTAGAACGAAGCTCAATGGTAACACTGTGTGTTGTAGGTCTTACTTCATTATTTATCCCTTTGATACCCACTTGATTTTTAATTCGTTCTAGCTACAGACGTCTCGCCATATTTTCACTAACGAAGTTTGACTGGGAACAACTGTCGAGGAGAGTACGGCAGGAATGTATTTCACCTAAACTTTAACAATTACTTGCACAGTTGCTAAAAAAAAACATGCGACATTGTAGTATCCTTTGTCGCGCAACAGTTACCTAGAAAAGTAGAATTTTTAAAGGACACTGGTGTCTATGCAACAATGTGTGGTGCCATTTACCACATACCATGCATCCTCTGGATTTGCAGTGTTTGATCATGTGTGTTGTACTCAAACAGTTAATGCGCAACTTCTTACCTTTAACTAATGTAAATCTTTCTTCGTGACTGAGATCTTTGAACCTCGAGCAGTTGCGAATCATATGAGAATCGCTGCAGACCACACACGAGTTACGTGTAAGCGTGGTGACGAATGTGTCGAAGTGACCTTGGCTTCTACTTGGTATCTTATTTATATTTGCATATTTGTAAGGCTGTGTTTTAGGTTTCAACTGCAGTCCTTCAAGTGCACTGCATTTGTGATTTATGAATTCAAACAATTCTTCTAGTATTGATAGAGTCTTGCTTGCGGAGTGGAGTTCACATTCAAGTTTGGTTTTACTATCTAGCCTCTGAACAACTACATACATTGTTAATGAGTCCCGTGTGTCGATTTTTTGTTTCATACTTTGCAGTGCCTTGAGATTAGTTTTTGTTCTATCAAACGTTTTCCTCAGTTGAACTAAATTTTCTGTTGTAATAAATGGTTGCGTCATTATATTATCTATATGTGTGTTGATAATGTGTTTTTCTTTTTGATACCTCTCTATAAGCAGGTCCCATGCAATTGAGTAGCCATTCTCACTTGTCTTTATGTGTTGAATGACTTGTCTTGCATCACTTTTATTTGCAGATAAAAAGTAACGAAATTTTTGAATAGGTGGTACTGTTATGTTATCGCCTACCAGTGACAATGGCGGCAGTTTAATTTGATCTGCAGGATCTTGGTGTAATGGCTTAGATTAATTTTGCCAGCTTCCTTTAATTTGCGTTATTAAAAACCTTTCGGCCTACAGTACCTTTCTTCCACATCAGCACGCTCAGTTTCACTTTCTACTGAATCAATCAAATCATCTTATTCATCTTGTACTACATTAAAACGTGTCCACTTTTCCTGCAATAAATTTAATCTGACTTCCAGCTCGTCAGGTAAAGGACTGTGTTCGTAACATTCAACAAAGGCTTCTACTCTCATGAACGCTGAGTATTCTGCGACTCAGAATTAAAAAAACATTTTCTCGCAATCGCGTATGTCCACGGAAATTTATTTGCTTAATAAAACATTTAATTGTTGACTGTGTTTCGTGAAACTTCAGTAAAATTCGACAGTTAATTACGGGCAAAAACTGCTAATATGTTGTGATATATGAAACAACGCAAGACTTAATTACCAGTACAAATGTTGAAAATGAACAGAGTTCATTTCAGAACTAAAAATTACTTGCAATGTCACAAATATTACAAAATATACAAATTATTGACCATAAGGAGCCTTTAAATTGTGCTAAAATCACACGAAACACAGTTTGTGTACAACAGACAAAAAGCAATAACGTTTTTAAAGTTTAATTATAAATACCTAAGCTAACTTATAAGTTTGGGAAGAGGGGTGTAAACAGAAGCTGTTTTGTTTTTGCGTTTCCTACGTTTACTTTGTTAGACAGCTTTACAGCTTTCTTTCTACCCCTGCCTTTCTTTTATTGTGTAACTCTACAAGAAGGGTAACCTACGGCCCATCTAATTCCGACAGAAACACGGCGAAGTACCATCTGTTCAATAAGAGACGGCTTCCCAGCACCCGTCAGAATATCTTAGGAGTGGAAACGGTACTCAGGAGATAAAAATACGCTGTGGAGGTGGTATTCTTATTCCCATTGTCTTCCGAAAGAAAGAAGAAAACTTCTGTTGTCGGGTAAGAATGTTTCTTCTCGTGGGGTTATTTCGTGGAGTCTTCCCGAACCCCGCTGAAGTCGGCGACGCCGGAAACTTTTAGGTTTACGTAAACTGTTTGTTAATTAAAGCATTGCAATATCTGCACACGAATAGAAATTGCAATGGCTTGAATGGAATTGGAATATTGCCAACTCAACAGACTTTTCTACAGAACTTTCCAAACTTGCAATTGCCCAATCGATTTCATTCGCTCATGAGCGACTCTCGTTTCGGTTTATTTTACACATACGGTATTTAAGTGTCATTTGGATGGATTTATTTATAGTTAATGCTTAGACAGAAATTTTCCTGAGTACCGTAAAAATTGCATAATCATTTAACGACATCGCATATTTTCAACAGTATTTTTTTATTTCTGTTGTATTTAGGAAATGTAAGAATTGTCTTTACTCAATCGTAAAGGGGGGACAGATATTTTCAGATAGATAAAACTAAATTCGAGACATACGCAAACGCTTAGACTTAAGTTTATCTTTTTTATCGCTAATGAATGTATTAAAGCGTACGTTAAATAAATACATGTGTATATATATATATATATATATAAAATTGTGTGTGTATATGCTGTATCAGTACAGCGGTTACAAACTTTCAGGAGACATAGACTACACCCAGACGATGGAAAAAAACCACATACCAATTGCATGGACGGAAAAGCTTTCCTGGCGTGGTAGTGACGACACAAAACACAAGAAGAAAGGACATTGCTAGAGGATAAAAGATGTTTATTAATCCTAATACAGTAAAAATGTTGGGACATCTTTGGCTAGTGATGGCGATCGATGTCTCTTTATGGTCCTTATTCTTAGTTATTTTTAAATAAATCCACCCCGACTACTCCCTTGAGGCTCGCTTTCAGCTACACATGACACAGACAGCAAGGTGACCATGTCGATACTGGAAGCTGCAGTGTGACAAAGCTCTGATCAGGGAGGTGTCCATTAGCTGCTCCTGGTTCGCACAGATATTAATTCCTCTCCTGTGGCAGTTCAGATCCTGGCCGGCTGATGAGGAGCTTGAGACAATTCCCTCGTGGAAACTCCTGCAATTACCTATCTTCCACGGGTCTGAAGATGAATACTGTACGTGGCTGTGGGAGTTGTAAATCTTAGTACACGCCGTATATATTTGAGTCACTCCCGTTCCGATAACCTTACAAGTCCTTCCCTAATGACTGTACGACTGAAGTAAGGTTCTTATGGAGAAGTTTGGAAAAGGGAAAAATTCTACCGAGAGGTGTTTGGCTGTCGCTAAAAGGGTTAATTTACCCTAGCGGTAAATGGAAGTACCTCATATCAGTGGCCCAGTTTAAAAGTGAAACAGCTAAAAAATTGCATTTTTAAGTTTGTCTCACCAACATACAGACAGAAGCGCACTCTACCAGTATGAAAAGAAAAACCACACGTTAATTCCCTTGTTTTAATAACATGACACTTTATTTTGATTGCCAGTAAAGTTCTAGAAATTCTATTTGTTTTAGTTTAAAGTGTGACAATTTCATCAAAACAAGACTATAAACATTTTAAACACTTTAAACAATTGCCTCCGTACTTTCGCTTAAAATCAACACCAACCAAGTTTGTAAATCAACAGATCTTTCAGCGAAACGGAAATCTTTTATATGTATTTTACTCAAAACTGGAAATTTTTAGTTGTGTTCCTTTCGAACTGAGCCATCGATATATTTGTTCGTAAGTATTGTGCTTACATTATTTTGCGTTATATAATGAGAGTTTTTTTATTATAATATTTATTTTGATTTTCAAGCTAATAGGTACGCCTGTAAGACGTATTTAGTCTACTTACGTAAGCAGGAGAAATATAATTGATTGCATTTGGTTACAAGTTCTTATATAGTAGCGAAGATACATCGGTCGAGGGGCGTCAGAAGATGGTGTATAAGGAGGATTGTTAAATGTTAGGTGCTGAATTGTATGTAGTAACTTATAGGTTATATATAGCTACATAGTTACATTTTGTTTTAAGCAGTGTAGTTTAAGAGGTTATGTTTGTGTGAGCAGTGGAAAAACGAAACGGTTTATTTCGTTTTGTGACTTCCAAACGATATTTTACCCATACGTACCTAATAAAATTAACATATAAGAAAAATCATATAGGAAATATAATTACTGTTATTATTATGAATTTTATTGCCAACACGTTATCACAATTAACAATAAAATTGTGAAGTAAACCTGGGACAATATTGTAGTCTTATAACGAGGTACAAATCAACATCTAAGCCTTTTTATGTAAAATTTTACACTAACCTAAATAGCATGTATACAATATCCCCGTTCTTATTCATTTGGACGGCATTTGCTTTCTTTTTACAAGGGGAAAATAAAATGCCAGTAATCTCCGCTGTACTATAGACACCAGTACTCCTAGCATCAAAATATTTCCCTGTGCTCAAATTTAACTTAGGTATTTCTAACCTACAGTAAAATTAACCTTATTTGAGGCAAAGAGGTTTTGGTCAGATATTAATAGCGAAGTTTTCAGAGCTGGTGAGAGGTGGCTAACCAATCATCGTGAAGTACAGCAACGCTGGCATATTTTATTAACTCTAAATCAGAATAACTGAATATTCAGTATTATGCCAGTAGTTTTCGCAAAGTAGGTTAAACAGATTAAACTAATTGAATCTGTAGAAAACTACCGGCAAATAAGGAGATATACGCTTGTTTTAATATTTAGTGTCAACATTACAAAATTTAATTATTAAATATTACTTATTTTTCAGTGAATTATTTTACTTATTCTATTAGCATAAATTGCCGCAACAATACCCTGTGAAAACCATACGAACGTTAGTGAATTCCGACATGAAAATACTGATTTCAAGAAACCAAAACACAGCGATGAATGAGTTAAGTCTGCCAAAATCAAATTTGTATCGATGAGTGGCACAAGTGATTTCAATAAAATCGTACAGTAATTACCTTATATAGCAAGTGTTCACGAAATACATTAAGTCCTATGGTTGTAAGCAGGAAGACAGGGAATGTAAAAATTATCTGTAAACTTTGCAAGGAATTTATTTGTGGTTCTACAAACTTTTGTAAATTTAGAACAAATTTTCTTGTTAAATTACTTCTTTGTAAAGTTACAAGGGTTTTCTTCGTAAAAACATAGGAAAAAATTTTTGAATTTAAAAAATTATAAGTTTGTCGGATATAATATAGTAATACACATATCAAAACTTCCGGAAAGTATTTTTGTGGAATAAAGAGAATATTCACATTAATTACGTCCTTCAAAAATAAGAGAGTTGTGTTATTGAACTGAACGTGCACGAAATATGTATGTAAGCGCAGTGATGCACTGTATTCGCTCATTAGTTTCGTCTTTATAGCTCCTTCGCCTTCGGAAATCCGACACGCAAAACAGCCCCCGGTAAGCGTAGCTCTTAAGACCTCGCTCTTTGGCTTTGCCGTAGTTTCGAAAATATTTTTAACGCAAATTAATACATATATCAAAACTACTTTCTTAAAGATTTAACACGTATGTATCATCGTTTGAATCTGAATTTTTGTGTTGTAATACACCAAACAGGTTTTTAGATTTTTACCCCTGGAATATCACATATTTTGTTGTCAAAGTAAGCCGAAATGAACCAGAATATTTTTTTTTCTGGAAAACAATACATTATTAAAAAAAAACGCTCTGGCAAAATTGTGTATCGTATGACTGTACGCAGTTTCAAATATTTTTTCCAAAGCATTTGGTTAAAAAATATTTCAGTTATTTGCAATTGTTTGATATAAATGAAAGATTATGGCCTTACGATGGACCACGTGGGTAAAACTGTTTGTACGTCCGAATTTGCTGCTGGTGACACATGCACGCCCATCTTACCTCGTACCTACTACATGCTACTAAACCAGCTTGCAGTCAATAGCTCGCCTGTGCGAGGCAATCGATGTAATAATTCATAAAGCAATATTAAGGTGGCTGCATGCCCAGGCTGCTGACCGGTGTGCAGAGCTACAAATGTTACAAGATCATTAGACAACTGCTCAACATTCAGAAGTGATGTCTGTTTAGGAATAGCATTCAAATAACGTTGCAAGTGTCTATACATACACAATTTAGGTTCACCATTACTCAAAACTAGTGGCGTCATTTCAGGTTTTTCAAGGGGGGATGGAGGGCAAGATTTTTTTTCAGCGACAATGACCGTGTTACATATTTTTTATTAATTAAGCATTTGCAAATTAGAAACTTTAATTGTAACACTTAAGTTTTATGTGCTTAAGTTAGCATTATTTAAATACAAAATACCAAATTTTATTTTTACACTTAAAATTCTAAATCCAGAGGGGCGGCATTTACCCCCTCCCCCCTTTGTCCAAACTAAATGACGCCCCTGTAGGCCTAAAATTGAGAAAATGGATGTTTTTGGGTTCCTTTTAGGTCTGAAAATCTTAGCGCAGAATGTTTTAAAAGTTGTAGGCGTGTACAACATAATTTTATTAAAAACCTACGTCATAGAAAGATAGCGTCAACACGGTATGACACATAGAGACTCACATTTCGGGCTCGAGCGCTGAAAATACATTCACCCAGACGACCAACTTAAACGTAAATATGTATTTTACCCGTGTAAGCTTCTTCAGAGATTCCAGTTCAAGATTTCCATATCTGGAAAGGATTTCAAGGCATATTTTTATTTATGAAAAACAAAAGCTTTTAAGATAACTCGAGGATCTTAAGTCCTTGTTACGGAGTTTTGCAGTGATTTCGAAAATATTTTGTTTATTGCTACCTAATACTCATATCAAAATTTCGCAGCACAGTTTTGACACTTATATGTTATAATTTGTAGCTGAATTTTTTTGTAGAATTATACTGAACGGTTTTTAGATTTCATTACCCAAAGTACCACGTTTTTCGTCGTGAAAATAAGCAAAAATTAAGGAAATTATTTTTTTACTGGCGAATGGTACATTATTTTTAAAAACGCGTCCATAGTATTGTGCATCGTGTGATTGCACATTGACTCAAATATTTTCAAATCTTTTGGTTAAAAAATATTTGAGTTATTGGCACCAGTCTGAAAAAAACTCGGGAACAAGCCCTTAAATGTGTATACACAAGCGTAATGTTTTTTAGAATATAATCCTAAGCAGGCATCACTCACGCAAGTTGAGTAGTTATCTAATAAATAACTATCAGCCGAACATCTGCATGCACAGCACTTGACAGCAGTCTGTTCATGCGGTCACCTTAAGATGCCTCCCTACCTGCGCTTCAAATGCGTTGCAGCGAGTTATGCCTATTCTTTTATTGACGAAACTATTTAACGCACATTATATGTATGTCAACGTAAAGAACAAGAAATATACAAATTATGGTGCTATAGTTTTACAAATTCGACACGTTAATTAGAAACATTATTTTCGTGCCCCTAAAATGGCGAAAAAAAATGGGTTTTCCAAACTGCTGTATCTAGAAAAATAACAACCTGATTCGAAAAACACAACTATAGAAACGAGTGTTTGACCTTGAAATGTACTGCCTGCAAATAAAATAATGTGGTCACCACTTAAAGTCCCATAGGAATAGGGATAATTTTAAAGCACTGCACGCCAGCTGAGGGACTTCCGCGGTGAGGCGATAATACATTACATACGTCGGTCAACATCACTCTTGCCGCTCCTACCTCACACACACAAACACAGCCTACCTACGGATGCCCCTAAAAGGGGATAAGTACCTCCCATCTTCAAATTCTTCAGTTTTCGCTGCAAGTTCCATACAATGAGATATTTTAATATTTCCTGTCTGACAAGGCACGGATGTTGCCTTTTCGAGCGTTACCAAATTGTCACGCCTTCCTTGCCTTCCTTAGTTTTATGCTAGTAACCTACCGGAGGCAGAAAGTCATTTTTTGCGGGTAGTCACAGGTGTAGTGTAAGCAATAGTAGTCAAGCAATGCCAACTGTATACAACGTTATAATTTATTCCCTCTGCCTTGTCGAAGCATAAAACATTATAGCGAAGTTAAATTCAGACGTTCCAGTATTCCGAAATGGCAAAAACTAATCCCCCTTAATTCATCTTCTTCTGACTCTATGTCGTGATGTCAAGCAGAATACTAAAGGCTTTATTCAAACGCCGTGCGTTCTGAATATAATTTCTCTGTTAATCTCACACGTCTCAGAATTTCTGAATGTCTCTTCGTCAAGCCATGACTCGTCTCTTCCAAATTCTTCACTCATACAATGTCACCATACGCATAATTCACTGGGACATTAAAACTACAGCCAATATTGTAATGTCAATAGCTGTATTGTTATTTTGCACTACGTTAAAGCTATGCTCATATGATCACCATGCACATGTCCACATAAAATAGACTAACAGTCCCTCTACATATTTTACCGCTTGTAATATTCGTGGCAGCTAATATATTTTGAATGGAAGGACCCGTGTGTTCACCAGAATAATAGTTCACCCGTCAGGTAATGATATTACTAATTAGCTATGTTAATGTATTATGGAACAATCCACGTATACAGAAAAACAGTCCTCCATCGAGCGACTATTAGCGACTGTCCATGCGCCGTATTTATTATAGTCATAACCACAGAATTATTAAGTTGTAACAAAAGCAACATAACGTGGTTTTTATCGTACTAGTTAATTTTGTGGATTGTCATGGTGTCAAGAGTTCTTGAAAGTCCTGTTATAATGAATTTATTTAAGACATTTTTATAACGTCACCACTACCATACTAAATATATCAGTCACATATAAAAAATGACACTATCAACGATGTAAAAGCCTGCCAATGTCGCTTCGATAACATTATTTATTCTGTGCCATAACTGTGCCGTGCACAAAAAATATCATTACGCATAAATAAAATTGCAAAGGTATATAAGTATAAATAATTTTTCTTTGGAAATACTTGTTTTCATATCGTGTACGGTGAACTGTTTACAGACATAGTTTTCCCCATCACCTTTTAAATCCGTAGAGGCAAATACTTAGTCATCGGAGTGGTATATCCCAGTAAAGAGTCTTTTAAACTACAAAATACCACTATGTGTACAGGGTTTACGGTAGAAAATATTTTGTATTCCGCGAAAACCTACTTTACGTTTTTATTCCCCTAAGGGGCTTTCGGTTCGGAAAATCCTGAAGTTCATATTGAATATTTTATATGAGTATTTTTTTAAACAATAATTATCACGGTTGCATACCGTGGTCGAGATATATCAAAGGTATATTCGGAATACATTCAATACCTGTTTAACCCTTTAGGAGTCTAACATCAAAAAATTCTTGCAGCGTATCATTCTAAAACACAAAGGATTATTCTGAAACACATTTCGCTTCCTTCCATCCCTAAGAGTCGATAAAAAAAAAAACTTAAATTCAGTTTTATGTATTCGAAATGAAAATCATAACGATTGTCCGGCGGGTTCGAGCTACACTGACGATTTGCTGAAAACACGCTCCACCCTTTTTCACGCCCATAGGTTATGAAGTAAAAATAACCTTATTAGTGGATACTACGCCCAGCTGGAAAGCGTCGCTTACAATTTCTAGTTTCTAGGTCCATCGGTTTGGGTTGAGTGTTGATTGGTGGGTGGATCAGTTCTCAATGTATTGAAAGCTCAAAAAATTTAAAAGGGAAACATTCACTAAATTATTTTAGAAATGTTAAAACTGAAAGACTTCTACATTTCTGTTAGGTTTACCATTGTGTCAGGTACAGTTAGAAACGCACAGGATCACTCTCATATAATTGCAGTATTTTAAGAAAGCAAAGGTGTGAAACCTGTATGGTTATCTTAAAGTTAGCATCTCCTTATATAATGGCTAATTAATGGAAGTTCTCGCAAAAAAATTTTTTTCGTATCCTTGCAACATTTTTTTTTCGTGCACACCTGCAGCTTCTTTGTGATCAGTAATTTGATATTTTGAACTCTCAGTGTCCTGTCATTCTTCACGCATACCATAAGACGTGTGATGTCCCAGTAACATGGTTCTGATTGGCTTAATTGTACTAGATACGTCTCTGCATAAATTCACACTGCCGATAATCATGAAGTACAGCTGCAGGTGTGCTTGTAAGACGCTGAAACAAAGTGGTGCAAAAATCTTTCTGCAAAAACTTCCAGTCTTTGCTAGTAGGTCGTGAGCCAGTCACAAAATTTACTGAACTGTAAGATATTTAAAGTGTAAGTTTACTAAAACGAATACACTAATATTCCACGTAACGTATAATAATAACAAACTTTTTTACATCTGCTATTCATTTCAGATGACGTGCCACAATTTATGTCTTTTCACGCGATACGAGATATTTTTAATTTGTCATACGAAAGCTATTTCTTCAATTTTCAAGACACTTTTGTACTTAACTCAAGGTCATGTATTGAATATTTAAAATGCGTGCACGTGTACGGGATGTTTCTGAGTTTTGTGACTTTGCAAACATTTATATGTATTGAAAATATTAATTCAGCATGACAATTATATTAGCGTACTATTTAAAACTATATGTGAACATTTAAACATTTTTCAGTGCAAAAATTCTAAATAAAATTTAAATAACATTTTTGGAAACTGTCTCAAACATTTTTCGAAGCCACGGCAACCCCATACAGCAATATCTTCTCTACATAACTTTTCGTGCGCTGTAAAATAGGAAATTTGTCTAACAAATGTGAAGTTAAAAAAAACTAACATTTGTGAGAAATGCGGGCCGATTTTTTTATACACATTTTCACACTGGTATTTTAAATTCTCTTTCACGGCAGTGAAATTTCCGTAATTTCTATGGAAGTTAAAAGAAACTAATATTTGTGAGAAATGCGGGCCTGTTTTTATACACTTTTTCACACTGGTATTTTAAATTCTCTTTCACGGCAGTGACATTTCCGTAACTTCTATGGAACATTGGTTTCTAATTTTATATAGTGTGAAATCAATGCAATGAACACAAAAATTCACATACATGACTGTAAAACTTTACTAAAACTTAAGAAAACTATCCTATGATATGCCCAGATCATTCTACGTACCTCTTACTCAAGAGTTCCGTGGATAATTCCACATATGTTGCAGAAGTGTTGTTTTGAAACAAAGATAAGTGATGTAGTATTGCCAACTGCCATAGCATAATCGACCGTGCAACGGTTTGTGGTACGTGACGTTCTGGTTTCGATTACCAGGTATATGTGGGTATAAATTTGTTTTCGTTTAGACTGGATGAAATTTAGCATAACTGTAACTAACCCTCAAAGTAATATAAGAATATCACACCCAGGAGAAGGTCCGAACTATATTACAGTAAAAAAATTAATATTACGTCAAAATTTAGAGCTCAGAAAAAGTAATTTATACAAAGTTACACTATACATAGTAAACTCTGAGTTTTAATATCTCAGTTCCAGCGAACTGCGGATTGGTTTCTTTGCTTAACTTCATCGAATGTTCTAAACATAACTTAAATATACCCGCCATACGCTGGTAAGTTCATACTTTTAGAAACGAACTGTTGAAAAAAATTACTATGAATACTTCCGTTATTACCATACAACTATGTAAGCAAAAGAAAAAGCAATAAGATGAGCTAAATAAATAAATGTTTTATTGTTACGCTTCCGCGAGTATGGAAACTGTTTGTAATATTATTTTAAAAGTAAGTTAAACACGACTGTCATACGGTATTTGGAGGATGGCTGGGTTGGCATTAATGACGTATAAAAATATTTAGTCTATAAGATATTTTGACCAGCGGCTAAAATATTGGAAGTTGTTTAATGGAATATGTATGTACAGTACATAACGTGTTTACTTTCAGGAAATGAATCAAATGTATATTTACATCTAGCGTATATTACAATATTTTAGAGATGACGTATGGCGACGGATGAACAATGTACGTAGGCTTGTAGTACAGTCGTCAGCCTGGCAATGTTACTGCTGACGTTTGGCGGGCGGAAGGATACATAGTTAGTGTGAAAACAGATCCGAGCTAGAAGCAGGGCTTCCAGAAAGTATCAAGTTGCCGTATGGCGAGTATACTTTAAGTAAAAAATGTAATTGAAGGGTGGAATGTTTGGTACAGTGGCGATGTGGATAGCCTTGTCGTTGCACCTAACATTTTTATATTAAAAAAGAAAAAATTAAATTTAAAAAAACTGTTGGCGAGTTCTTTGCTACTGTGCAAAGATGTAATACTTCGACTTCCTTTATCGCCAAAAAGTTGAATGAATAATATGGTTGTATAAAATACTTACAACAACCACTAAAATATCGTTTTAATGGCGTCAATATTAGTTTTTTTTATAAAGAACGTTTAAATATATTTGTCAAGTAAAATTTTTCTTTGCATATGAGTATTATTTCCTTATTTTTTCAAGGTAATATTTATTTACTTGTTATTCAGGGCACGCATTTTATCTATTGTAACGTTTCATTTTATTGTAAATATTATCATAAAATTTACAACTGAAACACCGTCGAAACTACACAAATAATTTCCATTACAAATCTTTCAATGGTATTTATGAAAATAACCGTATTTTCAAGAACAGGAAAGATTCTAAGGGTAATTTCTTTGGAAATTATATATCTCATCTAAGCGTCGATTTTAAGGGTTTATACCTTCTTTGTTTCTCATTTGTCGATAAAGTGTGCCACGTTGGGGAAGATGCAAAACCTCGTTTATTATATCTTGCTAATGAAAGAATACTTAAAATTTCAATATGTTGTACAGAAATCTGTATAAGAAGACGTCGTATAATGTTTTGGGTGAGGATTATATATATATATATATATATATATATTTTTTTTTTTCATACTTCTGAAAATTGACCAGTTTTGATGTACGAGCTATTGCATCTTCACCGACGATATAATGTATAATTACACTTAACGAGGAAGCACCTTCTGACGTTTATGCATTAAATTTCCTTGTACACAGTCTAAACAGTATACGACGGTATTGGTTGCTGGAAAGGGAAAGGACAGAGAAACGAAACATTCTTCGAGGAAGTTTGAAAACAAAAGAGAACCTACGCGGCGCCGGTGTGGCAGGCGATTTGTACCCAGGCGTTCTGTACCCCCTTGGAAGGCGCAGTGACGGCAAATGTCAAAGAGGAGAGGGGGCGCTAATAACCGAAACCACAAGGGTTGGCAACTGCACAATAAGACGACCCTTCGCCCGGGGACTCGGACCTTCGCCTTTGTCAAATAAAGAATGGGCATCTTAGCAGAATAAC
>PNEQ01120475.1:0-48053 GCA_003012365.1 Medauroidea extradentata | reverse complement strand
ATCAGGACTGCAAACGGAGAATTGGTGCGCCCAACAAACAAGCTGTACTTACTACCAAGTGAGACTGTGCAAGACTAGATTTTTTTTTCTCTTTTTCTTTTTTTTTTCTTTTACTCTAGTTTAAAATAGTCATTTTAGGCGGGCGGCAAATGTTGTGTACATATACAGTTCTTGCATTGTGCGTGTGTGTGATATCACTACCAGACCTCATCACTACCCATCATGCACCTGCATCAAAGTTCAGTAGAAGACAAGATGGCGACGTCGTAAGTGTGTAATGTGATGCTGTCTAAGCTAACGTGTATTTTAATTTAATTTCCGGGTATTATGTTACACGTCTCAGACACACTGCAACTGTAGATTGTCTTTGTTCGTCACTGTGGTTTGTGGTTGTGGCCGAGTTTAATTTCACAGGTTTGTACAAATTGTTATCAAACAATTATTAAAGTTCAATAAAGTTCAAAACAGGGAATTGCATAGTCAGAAAATCTTCATCAATTAAATATTAATACGATATAATTAAACAGTAATTTACTGTTTTTGAATGTTACGGGCTATTTAAGAAACAACTTGTCAGGTCATCTAGACGTTTCGATGTGTGTTACGGCAGACAAAAATGTTTAATTTTCACTTACCATTAACATTATATATCTACCTTGATATAATGTTTTGCATGGTAGCTGTAAATCTTTCAATATATATATTTTTACATAGGCAATGCATTTTACATTAACATTTATTTCTTTATAAGTTAAATGGTTATGCTCACCTATGGGACTTCTTATTCTTTTCATACGGACAGAGCACTTGTGAATTTTCGGTAATGGCAGATAGAAGCAAACATGTAACTGTATCGATTAGTATCACAGATTTCTTACACGAACCCTAGGTAACGTCTAGTTCCGCATTCAAATCGTGGATATACTCTAGGCTTGTATGACTTTCAAAGATGAATCTTTAGATCATTCTGTAGTAAAATAAAACCAAATTACTTACTTACCAATTGACATGAAAGTGATAAGGTATCTATCATATTATAATTGAATCAAAACTTTTCACATCTTAAAACCAATTTTACACTGTTTTAATTTAAATTCAACTACATATTTTGTTGCAATTTATTGGTTTGTGGACATACGCCATTGCTCGTGTTGTCCACAAACCAATAAATTCAAATTGTAAACTCCCATTGCAACAAACATTTAAAAATCTCACATATTTCGTATTAAATGGTTACTTCATTAGTTTAACTTGTCACGTCTGTGTGTTCAGTTTTATATAAATAACGCAGAATTGCATCCATGGGTCAAATATAATGTGAACATATTTTATTTTCGTGTGAAATATAAAATATTTTACGTGTTCTTAAAAATATCGATCGTTTGTGTGTACCAGACATCATATATTGTTACAAGTGCCAATATTTGACTGAATTTGGTACATTCAAGACAAAAGTCGTGGCGCTTCCTTCACAAACTATGTAGCAACACCTAAACCATCACTGCAAAATCGCCGATAAATCCCAACGCCATTCAAATGTCTCTTCAGATAAAAACAAGCGACTTCATGATAAAAGGGAATTGACGTGTCTTAATCAGAGATGAGAGAAAAGTACAGATGAAACATTAGCAGTCTATACTGAGGCCAAGCTGACTTTGTTTATTCAGGTTGCAATATGGCGGAGTGCAATCAGCTGTTCCTGTAGATGTATTAAGAAACGAGGTTATGGTTGGCCAACCTACATTCGCATTTTACTCGTTGCTCTGGTATTAAACAACATTTTTCAGTTACCAAATTGGCGGATGGGCTCCTACCCCGTCCGTCTCATGGCTTCATACCCTCGCCCTACAACATACTTTATGCTCCTAATATATGTTTCTCTAATCTCTGGTTTCAAGAGGACACCTCAAAATATTACAGCCTATTCAGATCCGTTCATCATATGTGAAGTAAGTTGACAAAACTATAAAAAGTCTAAATTCTGGCAGTACAGCAAGATACGATGGAATATCCCATAAACCTCTCTCCCTTTCTTCAAAGTATGCATTCCATAGCAAGCAAAGTGTTAGATATTGGCTTGCGACTTTCTACCCACACAATACATCACAAGACGCATTCCTACCATCCTACCAACTTGAAAATAATTATAGTAAATCACTGCAATTCTGAAGCTCGAACATCCTGCAAATCGTCCAAGAAGCTCTCCTCCAATTGCTTATATTAGTGCTGTAAATTTTTTTCTTTGAAATACTCATATAAAACACAAAACCTCTCGCCAATTTGAACAAGCTGGTTTTACGTCCCATCGCAGCTCTCATGTTCATGCCCTGCCCATCCACATTGAAAATGGTCTCCAGCAGAAGGGGAAGAAAAACTGTACCATTGTTTATCACACTGCAACATTTGAAACCGTCTGGAAGTACGGGATAATTCTAAAATCTTTAAAAACGATAGCAAACAATATAAACTAAGTAACGACCTTGCACAGGTTTCTGTACTCACCCCGATTCTTTTCAACTTGCCTCCGACAGAAACCAGAAAAGTTTGTCTAAGCAGATGACGTCGATAGCAACAAAACACAAGATGACTATCACAATGGAAAACGTACTCACGAACGTTATTTTACAAAACTAAGTATTTACTTTAAAAATGGCATATTTGCTCTAGTATGAGGAAAACAAGGAAATTGTTTTCACCTGAATTATCAATCAGCTAATGAAAAGTTATTTTTGTTGTTTTCTCTGGCAAGATGTTCAGTTGTATTCCGGCGGTAAAATATCTAGGTATTGCGTTGGATAATTTACTGCCGTATTGACATAATCTTAGCAATTCAGTGACTAAGATAAAAACTCGAATTAAAAAATAACACACAAATCGGAAGCATCACATTGGGAAGAGTCGGTTGTAACAAAAGAAATGAAATTGTGCGTTATTTTCTAGCTGTTGTTTACTAGCTTGGTGTCTTTAATCTGCATACATGTTCAGGGCTTGCAGCGGGAAACACTGTTAGTAAATAATTACAATTTCTAACAGTAGAGTGAACTATCACATGTAAAACAGTCAAATACTTAAAATAACATCATATAAGTGATATATCACAGATTGTGTTCAAAGCTTACATGTCAATGAAGTCTACCCTGTTCGCTAATAATATCGCTAATTTCGCATGTCTCTATAATATAACGTTGCGAACCACATCCGCAGTTCTAGTCCATTCTTTGCTAATGGTGACTAATGCTCACCTTGTCTGGCTAAACATTCCACAAACGCGCGAAGTTGACTTTGGCACGTTGAGTGCAGCACCTGTTTAAATTGATCCTAGTACTCAGCAACCTTCAAACTTGCATCATAAATCCTTTATTTAAGTAAAATATGGACAATATAGCTAAATACCAACCTTCCAATATGGGATCATATAGTAAGATAGTCATAACTCCCGTGATAAACAGCGAGAACCCTGTTTTCACATAAAACGCCTGAAGTACGCCACAACTCACCTATCCCTAATGCCATTGTTAGAACACCCAGTTCAGAAATTTTTTTATTTTTAGTCATTACTTGTTTATTATATAGCCAAATTTTGTTATTACATTTAACTTTTTAACATGCTTTAGTAAAGTTTCATTATTTAAATTCGCTATTACTTCATTGTTACATTTATTTTCCGTTGCATAAGTTGTCCGTCGGAGAAGGTAAGCTTCGGCAATTTCCGGTTGAAGATTCGTTTTCCCTTTTCCAGTTACGACGGCTTCCTGCCAGTACACTCTGAGGCGTCTCGTCACTGCTCTGAAAACTGGCTTATTTCCCGTAACTCTTCAGTCAATACAGCTGCCTATCTTCAACAAACTAATTTTGATGCAAACGATTTTCACAAATCTGACTGGTCCAAATCTTTTCAACACGATCTACTCAAACTAAAATATGTACCGCTACGTCTGCCGGTCACGAAATCTCATTCATACAATTGTTACGCCTCATATATCATTAAAAGTCACGACATCTGTGGTTCAACGCTATATAAATGGAGGAAATCAAATCCATCACACTGCGACTTCAGTACCTTGCATTTGCATACACCAAAACATCTACCACCTAACTACTGATTGCCTTGTTTGCAAATGTCAAAGAGAGGGTGACTATACGCCATTGGCTGTTAATTTGTTATCCAGCATACACTTAAAAAACTCACTAATGCCACACCCCACGATAAATAAAATAAAATGAATACATTTCTAACGAGGAATTGAGATATTACGGTAGGGTCTATATTATAAAAAAATACGTGTGCTTCTAATAACATCTGTGCATTAAATGTGATCACTGATAACTGAATTTATGTAGGTTTTTGTTTAGGGAGTATGGATTGTATGGAATAGACTCAACAGATGTTGTTTACAAGAAATGCTATTATTCTACTATTTGTGCTATAAAAGTGTAAATGAAAGAATCAAACAGAGATTGCAATTTAATTAGTATTATTCATGATAAAACAAGGAGAAGTCGAATTAGGACACTAAAAGATAAGAGGTATTTGAAGATCAAGAATGAGCAACATAGAAAACATACACCAAAACAACCACAATTGGACGACCGAGTGCTCTATTCGCCAAAATTAAGGAGATAATGACGACATTAGTTACTCTATACACCATCAGCTGTTAATTGGCTATCCATTATTAACTTAAACCAGTCAATAATGTTTGCCACACGATAAATAAAGTGAAATAAAATAAACATATTTTAATGAAGCATTGAGGTAATAGGGTAGAATCTAGATTGTAGAAAATATGTGCGCCATCTGTCTTAATAACATTAATACATTCAAAGTAATCGCTGTTAAGAATCTTTTTTTCATTTTAGTGTGGGTTTTTATCACAGTACCCAGTATGTGACATTTGTTGTTTTCTATCTTCCTTGTGAATTTTATTCGCACGTTTTGAAATGGTTCCATTACCTACATTTTGCCTTGTATATGTCTGACAAAAATATATTACTCAGTTATTTTCGTACAAGACACGGTACATTGCTGAGAGGAAGTGCAGTCAATGACGTTCAGACACATCGGTACTTCCCCAAAGGGGGTTTTTTTTTACTCAACTCTCTGTGTAATTTTTTTAAGGATGATATTAACCAATTTGCATTGTCATAGAATAAATAAGCGTGTGACATTGCTCTGTATTTTCAAGCAGTGGGCTGTTGTTACGTAGACCTTTTGTGATTCGTTTATTCATTTGGGATGGTGACTGACATATACAGTTAAGTGATTCTTGGTTTCAATTGAATAGCCTTTAGGTAACGACGCGTACAATTCTTCTTATATTGTTCAGTATAAAATGCCGTTACGATATCGAATTTCACCATTTGGATTTGTTTTTATTTGCAGCAAATGCTACAAAGTTCTTAGGGTATCCGTGCTAAAGATTTCATTGTCATTGTATTCCAACCGGAATGTTATCGACATCCTTTTACTATAAGACGAGCTTTTAAGCTTCTATCTTTATTCATTTCGTACACCCTTGTATTTATAAGAATTTTCTTTTATTTTGCTTTGCTTTCTTCAACTAGTTTCCAAGTCTGCACATTTTTCTTCTTTTAAAGCGATCTTCCAGCTTTCAGCGTCACCTATAGTTGTAGTCTCTTCGTACATAAGTGTATATGTATGTATATATATATGTATATGTATGTATGTATATATATATATATATATATATATATATATATATAGTCTTTTAATTTCTCAGGTATCATATTTGTTATTTCTCTTAATCATTACTGACGTATTAAAGGTTCTCCCGGTTGCAGTATTCAGTGAGGTATTGTATATATTTTCCTGTTTTTATTGGGAAGGAATCGCCTTCTTCCAATAAATCCTATTCATCTTAGAGTTGGACGCTAACACAATCATAATTTTATGGCCATTTTTATATTCTCCGTTGCAAAGTAATACAAGTGACTATTTTCTTAGGACAGGTCTGAAGAGAATAACTCTTTGTTGAAGGTAACATCACGCGAAGTTATGAGTGTATTTATTCTTAAATCCCATAACATACATCCTTTGTTCCATAGCCAACAAACATTCATTTTTAGGAACGTTTATCTTGCGTTTTGCAAATGAATAATTTTTCTCCAACAAGTAGTGAACCAAATTATTTTATGCTAGATATTTTGGAACTCTCCCACAGCCATTTTTCTGTATGTCTGCATTCTAAACATGTTGTTTCCCTCTCAGTCATTACACAAGTTTCGATGAAAAGCGCTTCACATAGCGATTTTCCAAAATTTGATTCGAATATCACTGCGTGTGGTTTTTCCATCAAGGTTCGGCTGGTCCTTTCAGAGCGGCCGTTCAACTGAGATGTGTATGAACACAATTCCTTTGCTGTTGCGCCAGTTGTTTCAGTTCGTTCTAATGTGTTCTCCACCACCATCTGAACGTATATTATATAAATTTGCAGTTACACAATTCTTCGAAAAACTCCTTCAGAACATAGACTGCTTCGATCTTCCAGCTTGGAGGAAGGTAGATTTTTTGCGTAGTGTGTAGTCATCGAGCAGTGAAACAAACCATTTTTTGTACCATTCTAAGTCTCACATTCTTCTTCTATCAGATCAGTATGAATCAGTATCAAGGTTATTTAGCAGGGTTTTTTTTTTTTTTCGTTTTCACTACACGGCTTTCTTGTTTGTTTGCCATTAACTTCACATACAATGTTTTTAACTTGGGCGCTGTCCAGGTTACAGTCAACGGATAATTTCGTAAATTTTTCCATGTTTTTCCAGTTCATATGTACTAATCTCATCTCCCACCGAAATTGTGAATTAGTTCAGGTTAAACATATGCAGTTTCGTTTAAAACAGGAAATAATTCGACAATATACAGGTCAAAGCTATTTCTAGAATTAATTTTTATATTATTTTTGTTCAATAACTCATTAGTATTTTCAAATTACATTTCACTTCCATTCTAAGTTATGAAGCATATTTTTTTTTCAGTCGAAGAATATGCAAAACAATTTCAATAGGTACACACACATTAGGGAAATTTTTTACGATAATTTTGGAGTATTCACCATTTTTGGTTGCATGAGAATTATCATATTTTAGTTTATATCATGTGGAAAGTTGCTGCTAAATCTGAGATGAATACGCTCTTCGCATTTCCTCTGTTTCGATCTTACAAATAGTTTATTCTTCTTAGAAGCTAAGCTAACTAATTCATAATGTTATCCTTCATTTTTCGCTCTTCACCGTGTTTCTTTTAGAAAAAAAAATGTTTGTTCTCTGAGTATTTGATTTTCTTACAAAATGAACAGGTCAGATAATATTTCGGTTTTCTTATTATTTTCCTTAATTTTAGAGCTATCATGAATAGAGAGGGTTGTAGGTTCACAACTATAGCATTTCAATTTGTTTGTTTTAAGTGCTACATATTTACTATCAGATTTAATGTTATAACGAATTTCATCTCTCAAAAGACGGGCTTCTTAGTTTTTCCAAAAATATTTCGTGTTACGTCCAAGATGTTGAGATATGGTTTGAATATATTTCTGTAACATCGAGACTGCACGTGCATTTGCATTTCTCAGTCGAATTTGTTTGAGATTGCATTTATTTATTTTGACCACAATGTTCTCAAAACTTAGATTAGTTGCCATATATTTGGTTGCGTCGAATTAAAACCTAAAAAAAAAAAATCGCTCCAATAACGTATTTTGTGCACAGGTTTCGATGTATCATGAACAGAATTTCCAGTTTTGCATACATAGTTGAAGCACTGTGCAATTCACAATGTTATGAATTTCAAGATTTTGTTTACCGCAAATATGATCGATTTAGCTTTTGAGACGTCTTTTGACATTTTATCTTTATATTCAACCGACGCTTCATGTTTTAATTTCTCTGAGCCAAACACAACAATTTTAATTCCGGATGAGCGCAATAACATGAAACAAATATTCTGATCGACTAATATTTCAACCACCACTATGAAGTATTGATTTACTATTTCACCATACCATCACGAACATTCGTTCTATTAATCGTCTTGTTCATTTGCACAAGACAATACTTCATGTACCTTCTTCAGTTTCAGGGCTCTTAACCTGTTGTTATCCGTTGTCCTTGTGAATAATATTCCCATATATCTTGATATGGTTTCATTCCGTTTATTTTACCTGAATTATATATCCAACAAAATATACTTATTTATTATTGTTATCAATCATGACCCTGTTGATTGCTAAGAGGAAGAATATTTAAATGTATTAAATAAAGAAAACTGAGGTTTATATATATATCGATACTTCACCAATGAATATTATTGCATTAACGCTTTTCTTTGCTCAACAACACTGACTTGTTTTGTAAAAAGCAAAAGTGGGTAAGTCATTCTAATTAACAATGTTTATCTACATACATGACATTCCAGTTCATTTTTTAAGCAAAATATGCCGCAAACAAGCAATAGGTTAGAGCCACGATGGCGGAAAGATACGCAAATCTGCAGCTTTGCTTTATGCTCTGTGACTGGATGTTTTAACTGTCACTTGTCTTGAGGTTCTACTGACAAATCACATACGTTTGGTGTCACATTGCCTACTTCTGATTGATGCAGTCATATGAGAGGCGTGTCTGAACAAAGACACGCTGCCAATAACCACGAAGTAAATCCGCCGATGTGCTCGTAAGGCACTGAAGTAAAATGGCGCAATATTTTTTCTCGTCGAAGTCGAGGCTTTAGCAATATGTATTCCTTAATGTTCCCCGTACACTTTTATAGACGACTTGATACACCAGAGATAATTTTTAAAATGTATTTTAAACACTCGTATAGGCAGTTCGGAATAAACTGAGCACTCTAAAAAGCCCTGCTAAAGATCTATTTCCAGCCAATTCGTATCTTTCTGCGTGTAACGGCTAATGACGGGAAAAGTCTAACCTCCTGGGACACGTCACTTTGTGTTTGCGCGTGTAAGAAAAATTGTTCAGTCGATAGGTACCTATATAGTTTGATAAAAAAAAAGAAGTTTATTAATTATATAAAATACAATTATATCGCTGTCAGTTGATTTTGTTTCAGTATTGTTGTATTTAAAAATGAATAAACACGGAACTATGTTGTGTTATTTCGTTGCCAACCATAAAAGCAGTAAAGTGACTATCGGTAATGTTGAATTGTATGTAGTAACAGCTAGTGATATTTTTCAAAGGTTAAATATTTAGTGTTCATTTTATTCCGAACGGCCTATAACAATCTACTGATGTGTCACTGATGTGCCACCGAGAATCACATAGCATATCACATTATTTGGAGAGTGAATAGTGAGCACGTCACGAGAGCTCTAATAATTATTATAATGATTTATCAGCCGTTAAAGCCATACACGCTAATATACTTATTACGCTTAGTGAAATAGTAATGAACATCGTAAAAATATATTCAAAAGTGAAAAAAAAAAAAAAAAAAAAAAAAAAAAAAAAAAAAAAAAAAAAAGAGCTGCCTAAAATATTTCTAAATACAAACTGGCTTGATACAGGTGTTAGGATATGAATCCTTCTGAAAAATGTGACGTTTACATAATGTAACTTACAGCAAAGCTCAGTTGGCAAGGGAGACATCTGCTCTTGAAATCAAGCTATAATTCGTATTTTTGAAAAATATCTTAAACGACTTTGAATAAAACCACGATGTTGATCAACATTGTTCATTGATAACGAGATCTAAAACACACGAAAAAAAAACAGCGTTAAAATTGTCAGCCAACATTCAAAACATACAGGTCACCAGGTCCTTGTGACTAGGATAGAGAAATCGAATCCTTAAACGAAGATTGACGACGTTTACCTACTCCGTCTGGCAACTTATGGAACAAAAATAATATTGCAGTTGTTACAAAGTTTAGCCGGTACGGGCTAGAGATAAAAGGTAACAGAGATTATTAGTAATAGAAGATACAAGAAAATAACAACAGTAATACAGAAATAGAGGCGAGTGGAGGGGATAGAATAATGCGAGACAGGAGATAGGTAAAGGAGAGCTCTCCTTCCCTAAACCAAAAGGAAACTCACCGCTCGTGCCGCCGTTGAAGGTAAAGCTCTAGTCAGAGGGTCACACCCAGACTCGAACCTAGAGTCCGTAGATGCGGTTGCTGTTCGGAAAATAAGACTCTCCATCCGACTCTGACTCTCTGTTGCTAGCTCGATGTCTATACCATTATTCGAACCCCCACCGTGCCGTAAAAATCCTCCCTTCTGATTGGCTCCCAGCTGTGCCCAGGGGCGGAGCAATTCATGCTGAATCCAGGAGTTTGCATGGGTGTTGGGTAAGTGTTAAGACCCACTCAACTCCAGTCATAAAATTCCTGGGACACCTTTGTTGCTGCAATCCGCTTCTTTTTGGTGACTTGTTGATTACCCAACACTAACTGACCGCCTTTCTGCGACGCCACCGACGCCGCGGGGTTGCGACACTGAAACACAGTGAAATAATAATAATGAATTGAAAAATACATCTACACTAATGCATGTCATTAACAAATAGTTTTATCTAGCATGTTTAAAAGTTAAATATAATAATGAAATTCAGATTTTAAACATGGTAATTCTAAGACATCCCTCATCATTCATTGTTGTACGCCATTAACGTTTGTATGTGGAATTCACACTTGCCGATGCAAATTGCATATTTATTTAATTGGGCAATGTTGCATTAAGTATATTTTTAATAAGCCGAACTGTAAGTGTTCTTCTAAAAATTTTGCATGCAAACACGCAATTCACCAGGCTACGTTGAACAATAATTCTCGAACAAAATAATTTCTTCCAAGAGGAAAGATGCATAAGTATTGACTAAAAAATTTATATTGTCCTTAATTACGTACTATGCAGTTGATATTTGAGAGGGGGAAGTTATAGCCAACTTCGGGCGTTACCAGGGAAAATAACGTCCTCAGTGTTTAACCTGAGAGAAGTATGCTCCGTGGAATGACCTTTCTCAAACGGCATACAATTTTGTTGTTTTTGTTGTTATCATATGGTATGGCGGTATGCGGACTTCGTATTCAGTACGCTCAACTGAACAAAAAAAAAAGTGTTGTTGGTGCAAAATTTATCCAGAACATTCCGTTTCCTTTTGAGATGTTAGCGGTGGCGACGTGAAAATGCCTGATATGTAGGCAATACCAATGACTATCTCTCTGTTTCGATGCACTGTGATTTTGTCAAGATGTTTACCTCCGCTTTTGTATAGTATCCTACTGCTTTTCGTTTTATATGCAATAGCCTAAAAGTCAGAGTTACACTGTATAATCGAGTCAAATAGTTTTTAATCAACAGTGCTTTTGTTAATAAAACTTATAAATATTAATTTCGTATTAAATAATTAGAATAATTAATATTGTTAAACAGGTTTGTCAAACCGTTTTCAGTGTTATTACAAGTTGTTGTAAGAACAATTTCCACATTATCTTAGAGAATGTAAATGTCTGAACAACTAAACCAAATTTTCTCTCAAGTACGATGTAGTCACATAACTAAAACAGGCATAAAATTATTCTTGAACATGATAACGTACAGAACTGGATGGTATTGAAAAGAATCATGGGGATTTGAACCGGTTTTCAGGAACAGGTTATTTTTTAATAAGCTCGAACGGTCTGCAACACCTCAAAACATGATTGGCAATGACAACAGCTTATCAGAAGAACCTAACGTGATTGGACAACTGAAATGTTCGGCGAAACGTCGGTTACCGCAACAAACCAGACGCTGCTACAGTCCGGAAGCCACGACCGTTATGACAACGGCCGCGGAAGCCTACACACTTCTATTGTGTTTACTGGTCAGTTCATCATGTCCGTGTACTTTGCTTGTGTAAATAGTTCTGACCGTACGACTCCTTGCCACTGAGTGATCGTGCCAGTCTCCCAACAATGTGGCTTGCTTGTGGTTTGATGGGACACTTTGTCAACTATGTCTGTGTCTTTTACCTTTCCTATCATCACAGCAATAGACGTGGTTCTCCATGAAGTCTGTCTGTGTTTCCTGCACGTTTGTCCCTATAACTTCTTAATCGTGCTGCGTAGTGCATTTTTACATGATGTTTATTTTCCCAATATTCTGAGGAACACACACGCTACGTACGTCGGTCAGAACGCGAAACACCCTGCACCAAAATTTTACTAAAGTAAATAATTTGTACGTGTTTATGTGTTTGATTGTCTATGTAAAGTAATAAAAAAGAACATTACATATTTTTTTAAATAAATGACATCTCTCGGTACTGTAACACAAAACACACTGCTTTATTCTACACAAGAACCACTGCATTTGTAATATAATTTAACTTGGAAAACATGTTACGAATGCAGGCCTTATCGAATGAATATTGGCGTAGGCCTATACATGACGCCAGGGAAGAAAAATTATGAGTAATGACCTGGAACACACATCTCTTTCCTTCAAGCAGACAAACCAAGTTCTGGCATAAGAGTTTGCTCTACTATGTATCATTTTCTACGAGGTGTAGATAGACAAATTTGTAGAGAAATATAAATTCCTCTACTGTTATACACACAAGCTCTGGTGTCAGTTGCAGTAAACAGTTTTGGGCCCTCGTACGGTAAAATTGCAGTAAGAATTTACCCTGCAAAGGTTGAAAATAAATAATGACAATAATAATAATAATGATGATGATGATGATGATGGTAGTAAAAATAATATTAATACAGATATTTCCGGACGAACTTTAGCTGTTAAGCAGTTGCTATTAAACCAAATGCAATTACTTTTAATTTCAACAAAAAAAATGTACACAAACATTAATCTTATTTAATACTAACGAATCTCAAGCGTTGGCTAAAATTGAGCAAACTAGTAAAAATACTAAGTAGCAAAATTATTTTCTCTGCTTAAAACATTTAGTTACATAAATTAAAGAATGTGTATTATCTACAGCTAACAGAATGAAGGTAATCGTGTAATAATGAAATTCACTGATTAAAATAGTTATTTATTACTGCGCATCTATGTGCCGCCATTTTTCTTTACATCAGTAACATAGAATACAGAGAATCAATTGTAGACATAGAGTAAAGTAAAGGAAAATAACTGTTGCCAATCTAAGCTGTACTAAACAAATTCAAATCTTAACACCCCTGCTCAAGTCAAACAGGCTGCAAAAATATATATCATGACGTAGGATTTGTTAAAAAAAAACACTTGAATGGTAATTTATATTACATTAAACAGATGTCTGAAGTGTTCGAACTTTAACTGGCATAGTGCCTTTGTTACGGAATCAGCAAAGGTATTTTCAGTGCTCACACAGTTGATTATAATTCTTTTCTTGTCAGCTAGATCTCTAAGATAGTGAAATTTATTGTCTATACATGGCGCGAACGCCTACTGTTCTCAAAGTTCTGTGCCATGTTAATGGCACTTTGGTTGTCTGTTAGAATAACGGGTGTATTTAATGCAAACTGAAAGCAATCTAGCGCCCCCTGAAGATAAATTAAGTCGCTTGCAGCTGAGGCACATCCAATATATTCTGTTTCGGCCGTTGAGTGCGCTACAGTTCCTTGCTTTCTGGATGTCCACAAAATAGTGTTGTCTCCATGAAAAACAGCACTGCCGCTCATACTTTTACGGTCAATCTTGTCTCCGGCCCAGTCCGAATTGTTATAGCAAGTCAGCTTCGCATTGGCACAGGGGTGGAAATTAAGACAAAAACCCTGGGTTTGTTGCAGGTATCTGATAATTATTTTCCCAGCTTTTTACAGCTGTTAAGTAGGTTTGTTCAGAAATCTGCTGAGGTAACACATTGAGTATGTTACGTCAGGCCTACTGACAGTTGCCACATACATAAGCGAGCCTATGAGTTGACGAAGCATTAACTTTTCGTCAATGGGCACCTCCGTGTCAACATGGAAGTCACTAACCATTGGAGTGTTTGTCCTTTGCACATTATCGTACTAAATTTTGCAAGAATTTTGATATTGAAACTGTTCCGAGAAAATTTTACCTTCATCCCCTCTCGTATGATCACGGTTCCCAGAAACTCACTAAGAATACCCAGATATTTAACTCTGAATTCACCCTTCAGGAGGTTTCACAAATGTTCCACTTCTGACTTCTCTCCAGTTACAAGCATATCGTCCACCAAGATGATAAGCCAAACATTTTTCCCAATGTACAGACGAAAATCATTCGCCGGTCTCTTCATCCCGTGAGACACAATGAAGCTGTGAAACCTCTCGTTCCACTTCCTGGGTGCTGACCTAAGACCATAGAGACTTATTTTCAAACTGAGTACTTCACCACCTTTGTTGTTGATTCATTCAAGTGTTTTGATGAAAATGTCATATAGGTAGCCATTTTGAAAGGCTGTAGGAACGTCAAGTTGTCTGATATCCCAATTTTTTGATAGTGCAACTGACACCAGAAGTCATATGGTTGGTAGTCTTGCCACTGGTGCATACACATTTGTCTCATTCTCCTCTTGGAATCCTATTGCAACCAATCTTGCTTTCTTGAGACCATCATTTTTGATCTTAAAGATCCTTTTTGTTTCAATTGCCCTTTTTCCTGGAGGTAGAACAGAAGGAGTTTAGGTTTCACGTTCTTCTAGAGCTTTTATTTAAGCTTGTATCGCGTCTTCCCATCCGTCACCTAGTTTCATGGCTTCTTCGTAGTCTTGTGGTTCTCCAGTACATAGAAAGTGTGCCATGTAGAATTCATATTCTTGAAGATAAGAAAGCCTTTTCACTATCCTTTTTGGTTTCTCCTTTATGTTTTTGTCTTCTGTGTTGTGGAAGCCAATGAAGTCTTCATAACTTTCTTCACTGAGTGATTCTGGTGGTTCATTTTTAGTTCCTTCTTTTGTCTTTGTCTCTTCATTGTCTTTTCTCGTTTCTGTGTGTACTTCTTTTGAGTTTGAACTTTCTTCTCCATTGATGGTGACTGTGTCTAGATGTCTTCCCAAAAATGTTCAAGCACTATTTTCGATTCGTCAAAGGTTTCAGCTCTTGAAACGACAATTTGGTTCTCTTTGGTGTCCCATGGACGATATCCACCACCTGAATAGCCGACCATTGTCATAGGTTATGCACGAGGTTCCAGCTTGTTTTCCATTGCAGTTTCAGCATGTAAGCTTTTAAACAAAAACCTTAACATTAGATAAATCATTTTCGCTTTACCAGATTGGGGCTGGAGTTCTGTCTTGCAGGGAATTAGTGGGTGATCTGTTCAGCTCATAGCAGATGGACGTACTGCTTTCCCCCAGAGAGAGCGTGGAATTTCTGTCTTTGCTAATTTCGTCCTTACCGTGTTCGTCGATGTTTGCTGGGGTGTGTATAGGTTGTGTATCCAGTGACAATCCCTTTCTCAGCACAGAATCTTTTTAGAGTATGCCTATTTGAGCTGAATTCTCCGCCATTGTCGAGTCTGATCCTCTTTCTTTTTACACCGTGCTGGGTCTTCACCATATTTATGCAATTCATCAAATTTTGTTCAGAGCTTCACTTTTATTTGTCCACAAGTACATAGTAAAGAAATGGGAAAAGTCATCTACGATCACTTGAAAATGTCGCTCACCTTCGCTCGGTGGTGTCTTCACAGGTCCACTTATATCTGAGTGGATAAGTTCCCCTGTAGAGTGGGTAGGTTTTGCATTGCTTGCGAAAGGTAATCTTCTTGCTTTACCTACGAGGCACTGTGGGCATTTTCCTTCGGTGTCTGGTAAATTGAAGACTCGTCTGTTCAGATGGCCAAGTCTTCGGTGCCAGAATCCGTCGGGGTTTTTATGTGTCAATTTATTTACTGATAGTAAGTTGTTCTTCAATCCTGGAGCTATCAAGGCCTCGAAGGAAATAGTTTCATTTCTATGGTCCCCCACCAACTTTCCTGCTTTTGTAGCTATTATGTCACCTCTATTTGCTGTTTTTATCACAATGCCGTGGGGTAGCACCTTGCTGTCTCTCATGAACTTTTCTAGACTTTCCATGACAAGGTGATTTGTTGCGCCAGAGTCCAGAATGAACATGTTTTGTTTATTCATAACCTCACAAGTAAATGCTGTAAATTATATATCTGCCTGATGTGCTTTCGTTACTTTGGATGTTTCATATTTTTTGTTGGGTTTTGTTCCCTTGGTCCCTCTTGTTTTTCCAGATCTTGGTTTGTTGTGCCAACAATCTGCCTTCCTGTTGCCAACTTTCCAACATCCATAACTGGTTACCTTGAATGATACTTCATTGCTTGAAATATTTCCGTGACTTTTCTGGCCTTTTGTTTTCATGTCCTCTTCCAGTAGTCTACACTTGACAAAGATGGCAGATATTGTCCGTATCATCCATTTTTGCACCTGCATTTTCCAGATCGCGAGTCAAAGCGAAGGTAATGTTCTTTTAATTTCACATGTGGTTCAAACTTAAGATAGAGAAGTTTCTTCTTCAAATTCAGTTTACTGAACACACTTTTTCTTTCGAACACTTCTTCCAGCGAATTTAACATGTCGTTTGCCCTTTTTGTATCTTTAACTAGATCCAAATATTTATCGGGTAAGCACTGTACAATAACCGAATTTGCTTTTGCATCCTTGATGAGGAACTCCTTCTTATCTATGTCTTCTACAATGTCTTCGAATTTTAATTCCGTGGCCCCCAATAACTGTTTTTTCCACCAAGCACTAGTTTGACACGGAATTTCCAGTCCCCCAACCCACTGTTATCCGAAAGAATCGGCAGAACACTTTGATTGCTTGATGCCATCTTGTCACCATCGTCGGCTTACCGTACTTCCCTCGTATTTCCACTTACCATCTTACTCTATTCCTGGTAAAGGGCTATATACACGTCCAGGTAGTTCTGGGCCCATAACCAAACAGAATTACGCCTACGAAGGTGGTTGTGTAATAAAGATATTCAATGATTAAAATACTTATTCATTACTGCGCATCTACGTGTGCCATTTTTCTCTACATCAATAACATAGAATGCAGAGGATCAATAGTGCCCATAGAGTAAAGGAAAATAACTGTAGCCAATTTAAGCTATGCTAAACAAATTCAATTCTTAAGAGTGCGTGGTAGATAAATAAACGCTGAAAACATCAATTGATTTCTACGATTTTTTCGAAGCCAATATGGATAAAATACTCAATGACAATCCTAGATAAAGGTATTTGCCAACTTTATGAGTAAATATTTATAAATAATTACTAATTCGTTACGCGTGATATCTTGCGCCGCAGTTAAATGGACGAGGTTCCGGCGCCAGAGATTGTGCCTCAGAAGTTCGTAACACTGGAAAAATTTTTGTTTAAAACGTAGTCTAAAACTTTTGTCTAGGATTACTATTGTTTAATTTTTGCAAATTGGCTTCAAGAAACCTACATTTATAGATTAATGCTTTTAGCGTTGAATTATGTACCACGCCCTCTTAACAACAAGTGCTTTGGTGCCACGATATATATATATAGAGTCACACGCAAGGCGGACATTTGAATAGTTAAAAAATAATACATTTTACCATACTATCGAAGTATATATGTAATGAGGAATTAAAAAAGTATTTGGAAATATTAAATGTATTGCATATTTTTTATTAAATTTTCATAGTTACAACACACATTCGGTGACCATCGAATAAATTCGAAATATATTGGACAGGTTAAGATAAGCTTTGTCGATGTCATGATGCGTACCAGAAGCACACAATCTAGTCATCCACACAAAATTTTGTAACTCAAGGTTACAAATTTTTGGAAGGAATTTAAATATCTACATAATACGAATAGTTTGCAACAACTGGGATGAAATTTATATTCCTCCTGCAAAAAACCTGCCTTTACTAACAGTTGAATTAATAGAAAGTTAATCTACGCGTGTGAAGACGTGTGCCAGTAATAATGCGGTTCTTGCGGTAGAAGAACAGAGTAAACAAAACTAGCATGAATGGGTGGTTAGAATATTGACGTCGCCAGCCAGCCTCGCGGGGCTTACCACGCCTTGACACAAACATAATATTTGTTCTGATAGTCGCCATAGTTACATTCAATACGAAAACACTTTCACTAATCCCTGAAATATTGATTGTTAACTTCGCCGATGGTAGTAACAGTGTGATTGTCTCAGCGTGATTCTTCACTTTCCTGCGGCTTTCTACAAGGTTCTCTCGTTCCGTCAATTATAACGTTGATTGTAAATGAATTTAAAATAGTCTTAAACCGTCATGACGAAAATAGTAATATTATTTTTTCTGTTGGCCGGATACGAAGGATGTGGTAATGATGAATTTGGTCTTGTGATTACATTTATCCACGATAGATTCTACATACGAGACTTGACAGTTGCCTACAAAGATCAGCCTGCAAGTAAGTAAAAGAACGCAGCATACATGTTTTCATAAGCAAACTCAACATATATATTGTATTAAACATTCTTTGCAAGCTAGAAATAAACGTTTATGTTTCTTTTAAACCATATTACATTAAAACTGGAAAAAATGTTTTTTGCCTTCATTTCCATGTAGCCATCATTAGCAAGAACTATACAGTAATTAAAAAGAACAGTAAAGGATAGGATAGTTCATTATATACAGCTACCGCATGAATAATGTTGTGGCGCTCAATATATTCATCTAAAAAAAAAAAAAAAAAAAAAAAAAAAAAAAAAAAAAAAAAAAAAAAAAAAAAAAAAAAAAAAAAAAAAAAAAAAAAAAAAAAAAAAAAAAAAAAAAAAAAAAAAAAAAAAAAAAAAAAAAAAAAAAAAAAAAAAAAAAAAAAAAAAAAAAAAATTAAAACTATGCTTCTTCATGTTTCTTTTATATATACCATGATTAGAAACATGGCTTCGGGGCACCTTAGAATGGCTAAAAACAGTTTTCAGACTGCTGTAATGTACAAAACACCAAGTGGATTCGTAAAACAAAATTAAGGAAACACTCGCTAGACTTTTCTGCGCAGTTTCCGTAAGTGAAAATAAAAAGTCCCAAAGAAAAAAAAACAATGACCAAAACACAGCACGCCTTTTTCGCGAACCGCGCAAAATACGACACGATTGGTGACTCACGAGCCAATGTAGCTATTATGTTATATAATATATAGGGATCTTAAGGGGGCGGCTCACCTCAGTTTTCAACGTCTTAACTTATTTTTATATTTGTACCAGATATTTTTTCTCGTTTTAGACATAAATTGTGATTAAATCTTCCTCTTAGGAAACTTTTGTATGTCTCATAGTTTTGCGTAATGAGTCGTAAACATCAAAATTTGCACTTCACGTTTTTAAGTACGCCACTTAAACCAACTGACATACCAAACCGACAAAATTCACAGCGTATAACAATGTTGTGGGCTATGATTTTACATACATAAAAACTAAAAATAAAATACTTTTGTATTTAATGAAAAATGCTGAAATTTGAAATGAAAATTTAAAAAAATTGTCAATAATTTTTTTAGAAATATAAAAAAAAAATATTTTTGGTTTTTATATATGTCAAATCATAGCCTACAACATTGTTATATAGTTTGAATTTTTTCAGTTTGGTATGTCAGTTGGTTTTAGTGGCGTACTTAAATCAGTAAAGTCCACATTTTGACGTTTACGACTCATTACGCAAAAACTATGAGAGATACAAACGATTCCTAAGAGGAAGACTTAAGCATAATTTATTTCCAAAATAAGAAAAAAATATTTGGTACAAATATAAAAATAAATAAAGACGTTGAAAACTGAGGTGAAACGCCCCCTTAAGACCGGGTATCAAGCTGCATCGAAAAATTCATAAATTTATAAATGTACCAAACACTGTCCAAGTCTTACACATTGCATATATAGTGATTTTATTACAAATATAATATTATTCGGTTTCATAGTCTTCGTACACTCGCATGTCAGAGAAGCGATTCGACTATTTTCGCTACTTACCCGAAGGAAAAACTATTTAAACTATACAGATTAAATAATTTAGAGTGAAACTTAACCGTATTAAGCTGCAGAATGACATCTTTGTTATTTCAGGAAAATTTTTTAATATACATATAAAAAATATAGGTACTTAGAAATACACAAAAGTTAAACATGTAGGTACACTCAAACAAATCTACGTGAAATTTCCAAAGTTGTCATTCTGACAAGCTGTATTATTTTGGACATACGCCATTGCAATATTATGTCCTCCCAGAAATCTTCTCTTTCTAAGATTTCTGGGACGACATAATCTTGCATTGGCGTACGTCCACAATAATACTGCTTGTCATTCTGTCCCATTGCAAGAAACATTCAAAGTCTATAGCTTAAAACATTAAGTTTTCACTTTAAAGTATTTCCGTTTCAATAGTTTTTACTGTGGGTAACTAGCTCAATTAGTCAAATCGCTGCTTTGACATATGCTTGTACGAAAACAATGAAACCAAGAAATATTTTATTTGTGGGAAATTACTATTAATGTACTGTGCAAGAGTTGATCAGTGCTTGGTACAATTATTTATAAATTTACGAATTTTTCGGTACAGAGCAGACATGTAGTCTACTTAATAAATCCACATCTGACCAATACATAATGGCGAAATTAGCCATTATTTAAACTATGAATATGATGTCACCTAGTCGTAGACATCAGACAATGCGTATGAGAAATTGGTGACCAATTTAGAATCAAATTGTATAATGTTAATTAAAGTGTTATAGACGCAACTTAATATGATGCCCTGGTTCTCAAGATTGTTATTTAAGGTATTTTGTCATAAACAGTCCGTCTGTGTATGTGTGTCTATGTGTGTGTGTTGGTGTGTGTGTGTGTGTGTGTAGCGGGAAGGGAGAATATGCTTGTTCATGGAAAAGTGTAATTGTTTTCAGTGTTTTACACTATTTCTACGCAGCTTTTCCTGCTACCTTTCTTGGTCACTAATGTCTATAGAAGTTAGCATCACACAGATAGTTGAAACGGCATTACCCCTAGCAGCGATTCTCAAAATATTCTACACGTTGTATCAGTTGTTTTAGACTGTCATGATACACGGACATCTGAATTACTCTGATACTGCGTTTATATAGAATTAAAGATACGCCTCTTGTTCAAAATTTGTATTACGGTTATTTCAGTAGAGAAAGTCGAAAACCAAACTAATTTTTAAATCATGTTATGAGGTCACAGACAACTTGAAAAAACACGATCACAAATGCTCCGCATATCATAGTTCGAGAACTACTGTCTTAAGACGATTCGAAGGTCAGAAAATATTTTCTACATTTTATTTTTCGATGATTTGTAACATAATAGTGGGACAAATCCTAAAATAAAGTGAAATGACGAGGAAAATTTAGGATGTGAGGAAGTGGGTTGGGGAGGGGGAAGGTAGAGCTAATGGTTAGGGAGGAAGCTGGTATGGTGGAGAGAATGGGAGTTAGTGGGGTAGGAAGAATTTTCAGATTGGGGAAGGGAAGGCGTTGAATGGGTAGAGATCAGTGGTAGGGGTTTCATTTAAATCTGCATGAATACGCTAAAACACATCAGTTGCATGGCGAAAGTGGTGCAAGTAAGATTTTGTTTGCCATTTAAGTAATTAAGGCACTTATCGGGCGACAAAGAGTGGGTCTCCTGCATGTAAATACTTAACAATTTTTAGTAAAATGTTTTCAAATTTGTTAACATTTTTTATCATTACACTGAATTTATCAAAAATCTGACAAGTTTTGTTAAGTTGTGTGTTGGTGGCAGCATAAGCAATTGTGATACTATTTGTGATAATAAGAAATATATAATTTAATAGCAATAATTAATTTTAAAAATTCACAGTAAAATTAATTTTCGTTAAGTTCGTATTAACTCAATTGACGACGACCACTTGCATAGTTTCTTCACTAAGACATAATATGGAACATGATAAAAGGATTCAAAGAGGCAAGTTAAGGATTCAAGTTTTTTTGTAAATAAAGAAGGCTAAGGGTTTTTTTGGTGATTTAAAAAAATTAACTATGGCAAGTACTTGACAAGAACGAGTGAGCATGTAATAGGCTAAATCGATAGGAAAACTGTTTGGAATTTAGGAGAAAAAGGGAATTTCTAAGGTAATTTGGGAAATTTTGATCAATTCAGGAAATTTGGATCAAATTCAGGAAATTTTAAGGAAAAATCGGGAAAATTTTAAGAAAAAGGGAAATTTTTGAAATCTTTTCTGACCTTTAGATAAAGTTGAAGGTCAAAAAACTTAGACGACTTCCAATATGGCCGCCGAAGAGCTGTGACGTCACAACACGACAGGTGGCTTCATACTTGGCCGTGTGACCACCTTCGAACTGCTTCTACTAAAGCATTGTAACACTGACTTCGTTCTCTAGACCAATCGTAGGGCAGGGGAACAAACATGCAGAAGATCCTTGTCATTGTTTAGTTCCGAAGTAATTCGGACACTGGTGATCTATAACACCCAGGCTGTAATGTAAAGCTTAAAATCAAAATCTTCTTCCTCACGAAATATTTTATTTACTTGTTAGCACGCTGCTTTTAATTTTGTCTGTGTGATACATACGTATATGTATTTAATGCTTTAGTGAAATTTTCGTTTTAACATGGCTTCGGTTTAGTATACCCAAGCCTATAACGTGTTTAGAGACTCTGTGATTTTCCAACTCCTCTGTAAGTTGCCGTATTAAATTTTCTGTCGAACTGCCAATAAATGTGCTTCACGAATTAATTGCCACATATGCCTTCATAGTACCATGGTTGCTTCAGCGTGAACCTAAATGATCGCAACAGACCATAATGTACTGACTTTTTCATCTCTTACTAAGTGCTTTCAAGTTATCTGTAAACGAAATACCAGACTTATCAAATTGTAGAGATTTGGTCACAGCTCCTCTGGTACGTGTGATATTCATTGATAATATAACTTAATTGCCTTTCCACCATGCATAGTTGGCCTGCGCTTGGATTTTGTGTTGCTTGTCAGTTTAATTTTGCATATCAGTAAACACAGCATTGTATCAATTTTGTGCGCATTTCTTGACAAAAAATTGTCTGACATTATACCATGCCAAATCCCTCACAATGACCTCCCCGATCCGCTAAACGGCGTCAGTTTTATTTGAAACTTTCCGGGAAAGAAAAATCCTCAAACTTTTTCTCGATTGTGTAGCAGAATTTAAAATGAGCAGAAGATAAATGTTTATTTATTTAATCATGTCAACTAAGTTTCTACTTACAAATATTAGAAACGTAATTTTAGTGTAATTCAAACGCATCCAACATTTACACGTAAACTGTCGGGGTTTAATGTAAATCATGTATGAAAACCTCACGTGGACGTGGTGTATAATATACTTACTCTGGTACTATGTGTATATGGGTGGCAGTTCTGGACGCAGGTGTGCCAACATTGCGACTACAGCGGTTGGTCAGGAGTGGCGTCATGCGAGCGGCATTCTTGGACCTACACAATACCACGGTGCTGGACAGATATCTACAGACAACTACAACCACAGCCAACCTCCTTCTACTGCTGCAGGAACAAGATGCCAGGAACACACTGCAACAGGTACTACCTCATCATTTTATAGTTTTGTATACCTACCGACTTAACTAAAAAAAATTGTAGTTAATTATAAAACGTTATAATATAGTAAACTTTGAAAAAAAAATAACTACATAGAAGAAACTACTTTAAACAAATCTGTGTGATGGTTTTACGATCTCGAGTTACTTTCAAAATTTTAAAATAATATTCGAAATCTAAGCTTAAAAATTGCTAAAGAGCTGGATGATCTTCCAAGCGCCTGTCGCCCTGCGTGGGTACTTAGACCGATATTGCGCGTTGCCAACAGAAACCTGGAACCCTTCTATGGTTTGACAAGTGCAGTCCGTATAGGAAGGTGTTGGAGGTTTAGATGAGGGAGAGGAAATTTTTCTGCTTAAAAAAATTGTGACGATGCATAAAGCCAGTGCATATAAATCATACATGACGAAACATTATTCTTTCTGTAAACAATCGGCTACGAACGTAGGTGATAGGTACGTTTGCTAGTTTCTATTTTGTTCGATGCATTGATTACCTTGTTTTACGCATTGTCGAACTCGTTCAAAGTAGAACTTATTACTATTTAAATTAGCGTATTAATAAGAATGTTAAAGAAATTTTGTTTACAGTCATTCCTAATTGTATCTTTCCTTAAGGCCGTGGGTATCTATTTATGCTATTTTAGTATTTATTAATTTTTTTTTAATTCTGAAAGAGAGCAAATATAGCAAAACCGTAACACAGAATATTGTAAATTGTTTGTACTATTTGGCCTATTTTTTAAACACAAGTTTGTAAAACTCTGGCTTATTTATTATTTAATAAACTCGACAATTAGTCAAATTATAGAAACTTGTGTTCTGAAAAAAATTGGCAACATAGTACGATTTCCGACATTTATATAGTAACCGTTTTAGGATTTAAATAATTAAACTCGCAAAAACAGCATAAATGGGGACCCGTGATCATAATGGCTACCCAAAATCTCATTATTCTACGTAAATTTTTCGACTATTTTTGTTATTTCATGCTCTCTAACACAGCTTGAAATGCGTTTTATCGCCGGTAGCTTTAACAGTGTTGCAAAGCAGACAGTTGCGAGCACAAAAAGTAGACGAAACGACGACGGTAACAAAAACGAGATCTATGAAAGATGCTTCTCACCGTGCCTTCATGAACACGCTGTCTACACGCAGACAAAATTTACACGATTGTTCTAGTTTGTTTCTGTGTTCGTGTAAGGGGTTATCGAATACCTTCAAAAAGCGACGTTATTGTGTATCCCGCTGGAATAAGGCGGGGTGCTTATTCACGTGGCTTGGCTTGATGGAACATTAGGTCGTGTCTAAAAGACTGCTAGCAATATGGGTTCTCGTGACTTATCAGACCCTCGAAAACTTCACTTGGGTTACGTTAACGTCTATCGAGGTTAAATTTTGCCGTATCCACGCAAACATCGTAACTTAATAGAGTTGGTGTCTACCATGAAATATTTTCTTTAAAGTCGTGGTATATTATCACATTTTAAACTGTGTGATGTATATCTTAAATTCTTTATAAATTAATTTGTTTGGCTAAGAACACTAGGACGTATACTTTTTTTTTTCGGGAACTAGGTATACTAGGAAAAATAGTAAATGTAATTTGTATTTTATGTTAAGTACGGAGTTGGATACTTTACTTGAGCTAAGTGAATCAAATCTTCATTGATTTTCCTGCGAAGAGTGTAAAATAACTAAAATATAATTACGTCTCGAAAATTTTACAAAATATAGTTTCACTCTAGGCAGCTAATGATATCTAAAATCAGTAATGTACGAACCTCAAAACATTATACAAAGCTTTTTATTTCAAATCCGTCCCACATTAATTATGATGTGACTTAAAACACTATAGCCGGCAACATGTGTAGTTTAACTTATGTTGTCCATGCAGAAATTCCCTTACGATATCCATCCTAAAGTGGAATGCAGGTAAGGCAAAACAGTATTCAACAAGTTTGAGAAAAATGTTGTGATTTAAAGTTGCCTGAACGTGAATTACATTATTCCTAAGGACAGTTATTTGAATCGTACATAAATATTGGTATAAACATAAAAAGTATGTATGACACATAAGCGTCATAACTAGAAACTGTTTACGATAGACATGCATGCGTATATGAATGAATTATATGCTCCATACCTGATTCCATGTTATTTTCACTATGAGTGTTCATCATTAAAGTTTTCCTTACTTTAAATATGTTCGAGATAAAGTTGACTAATTTTTATTACATCTGAATTAATTTTACTCACGTGACAAATTTTCAGCTTTCATAGATTTGGCATAACATATTTAATTAACAATTTGCATGTCACGGGTCGTACAATAGGCCAAATAAAAACCAACTGAATAACTGACATATGATAATTCATGCTTGAATAACATGTAACGGACTATTTCGCAATATTTATTCTAACTTTATGTAACGGTTTATATTTTAAAAGTTTGCTCAACTCAAAGAAAGTTTGGCAAAATACAGCATTACTCAACAGAAAAAAATTGTTGCCTTGCGTGGTTTAATTTCATTCTTAAAGTTGCCTAAGAAGCTTAGTTCAGCGTAAATTCATTTCAGTTAGTTGGCAATTCCATTTGTATGGCATTTTTTCTTTTACATTTCCTTGTACGAAAGCTATTCGAGAAAAAGCAATTTCATGTAAAAATGTATTTTAAGAGCATTGTCTACAAAACAAACATTACCTAACACAAGTAACATAAGTTTCCTGACGAGCACAGTTTCTTCAAAGAACGCAAAATGTTTGCTGAGTAAACAACATATTCGTGTAATGATATGTGAGTATCATCGACAAGTTAAAAATATTTTTATGTTATTTGTCATAAATAAATAAGTAGGATATATGGAAGAAAACGAAGCAAAATGTTTATTAGTACGAATATTGCTTCGTGCTAATTCTTCAAATAATCGATATGATACAGAAACTAAAAATTATAGATCATATTTAATAATTTTTAAAATATTTTCAAAGAATATAAATGAGGTACACAGCTTTCAATAGTCACGTTGTTAACTAAATTTGCAATTCCTACTTCAAATACACTTAATCTTATTATTTATAATTTATAGAACTTTAAAGACGTTTCTTAATGCACCACAAATTAGAGATAGAAAATAGTTAATATCACATATTTTGAGGTTATCTCATAATTATCTATAATATGTTTCTATATTCGTGTCACAATTTTTCCATTTCCCAGATGGTAGCACTTGGATGGCACAACAAGGTCCGAGTGTTCCTGATGTCCTTCAAACCAGAGGAGCTACTAGCAAAGGTACATCTGCCTATGAACAGCCAAGTATACTTCTTATCTTATGTTCATGGAGACATAGTGGTGGATGAAACATATGCCATCTACGAAGAAGGACCGCTTATTGTTAACAGACTGAATGTCAAAGATAGTGACTTGGAAAATGAAGAGAAGTTGGTCGCTCGGAGGAGTAATCTACAGGGTTTGAACCTGAAGGCCATCACAGTACAGGTACGTACAATATTTTCTTTCTTAATTTAACGATTATGTCAAGGTCTGAAAGCAGCCATCTATTTTTACAGTTTTCCTAGTAAAATGCATTATTGCTGGGAAACGAAAAATATCTTTAATATCGCTACCAAACACATTTCTTGTAATCATTAATTCTTTGAATGAGTTCGTCAAAAAATGTTTGTATCCTGGGCTTTTCTATAACGAACACGTCGGGTCCTATCTACGATAAAAAGTACTCGCCTGAAGAAATAATATTGTTTATGGTGAATTAAATATGTTATGATGTAGTTAGTGAGACACAAAGTAGCAATAGTTGCAACGTTTATGCATTTTTGCTTGTGAAAATACGAAACATATTATTGCGCTTTATTTTTAAATTAAATTATTTTCTTAAGATTAATTTTATGTGAAATGTCTAATTTATGTGCGCGAGTTAATAATTGTTCATATCTTTATGTTGCCCAATATTGGAAACTTCATGTAATTTTATACCTAAAAATAACAGATCCGCTAAAATATTCAGGAGAAAAATGAGTTCTAAAATATTTATATATACAAACCCTTGGGGATACATTCCAAACTCTAACGACCGTGAAAAGATACGGTGAATTTGGTGTTTACTATGAAAGTAATAAAAAAATTATAATACTGCCTAAAACAGAAAACCAATTTTTTATCGGATGAGCTTGAGAAAGGAATATTTCGTGTAATGACCTGTATGTTAGATCCACTGTCTTGTGCATATTCAAGCCTCGACCATATGTCCATTAGCCTTATTTGTATCTGCTGTCTTTGGCTTAGCGTGTTTTTGTTCTGTGTTCAGCACAACTTCAGTAGAATTTTACGTTATGAGGTACAGGTTTAGGATATAATCCAATGCCCATTGGATTATACCCTAAATCTGTACACTCACTCGCTTATGCGAATGCCCTTAATGATCTAGTTCGCAACGTTCAAGATAAATGGTCAAGTCAAACCATTTTCTAAACGGTGGCCATGCAAATGTAATTACAACACTTGGGCATTAGAGCATAATAAATTATCCCTACTACCACTGCCTAACTAATTTTCGTCTGTTTGGTGTTCTTCATTCCACTTTATTATTAAAATTGTAATATTTTTCTCAGGAAACGCCATATACGACATTCGTCGAGTCAAACGGATGTACCAAAGTAACAGGTGCTGTGCCAGCGGTTTGGAAGACTTTAGAGTCAACAATTAATTTTACGTGAGTTAAATTTTTGTTAAGTTATGGATTTGTGTAAGTATATAAGTGATATGTTGCGGTTGTAAGTAACGTATGTGTGTACGCATGTATGATTAAGTGTACATGTATAGGTATGTGTTCCTTTCTAAAAAAACATTTGAACCCATGAGATAAACTTCGCCAGCTTAGGTACACTTCGAGCATTTAGCAAGAACTACAGTTTTATACAAAAGTGTGTGTTTTTATCTTAATTGATTCTACATAGAACATTTTGGGGTGTTTTATCATGTTTCGGGAACCACTGTACGCATTTGAACCAGTTTTGGTACTTAAACGAACCATAACATAGCCTAAGTATTAAGGTCTTTTTACAATAGTGTAATGCTGTGACAGCGAAACTGCGATTAAATGATTAACCAGTCAGAGGCGAGATAACCAATAACGACGACGCGTATGGCTGTGATAGAACATGCTATAACGCAGCTGCGATTGTCGCTTGCAAACAGAAAGAAGAAGAATTTTGTAATTAAACCAACGCGACTAGAAGAAAGAAGAATAATACTATTGTAAATAAACACTAGAACAGGATGTAGATGTGAAAGGAAAACTATTTCGCCTCTTATTCTCTTAATATTTTCGTTTATACCCATCACGACTTCCACTAACAAACAATAACAGAGTGCCAAATTTAGGGTTCATTTTCCTAATTTAGTTTCCATTTTTGCTGAAGGAGGCCGCTGTAAGCCGTGAAACGCCCCGTCGCTGTCGAAGGACTGTAGGATCGAGCGGCAACATTTCGCGTGCGGTGTTCGCTTATCACAGATCGTTGTCGCAGCATCGCAACATTGTACAAAGTCCTTCGATAACATAGCTGTGCATTGCTTCCGATCCATAAAATACATCGGCGTAATTTGAGCATTTTGATTGGGGTGGCAAGGATTACTAGGCATAAAAGATTTTTAAAAAAGGAGGGGGGTGGAATTCGAACAGCTTTCATCAAAATTGTGTACACACTTTTGAATTGACTATTTTATATCATTAGCTAAATTTAAAAATAAACAATGTATTGGAAGACGCAAAAGTAAAATTGTATTTCTAAGCTAAGAAAGATAATTTTTTGTTCTCTATCAACAAAATTTTGGGGTGGCAATTACCACCCTTTGCCACCCCCGAATTACGCCTATGATAATATAACAGATGTTCATGGAAAAAATATCTCTGAAAAATACTAAGCCGATAACTGACAAATCTGATATGAAGAATAAAGGCAATGGTATAGAATACTGAACTCATTTGAAATTATCTTTACACTATTTTCGGAATGGCTGTCATTTCAGAATTTTTGTAATAAGTTGCTGTTATATACTGTCCCGTATGACCAATATCGACCAAGTTTTGTAAGCTAAATGTACCAAACACGAGCATTTCACAACCTAATTTATATCCTTTGTTTGTAGGCCATTTCATAATATATCTCACACAGGTGAAAATAAAGCTTGTATTTCACAACTCGCATATCAGTCAACCAATTTATATTGAACTTGGTGATCATGTAGGTATTGAAACATTCAGTAATTATTATTGACTGTTTCAATATGTTGGTACAGCGTTAGCCTATTTAATTTTTGTGTTGTTCTAATATAAGTAATAAAAATTGTCATTTTGGTGTGGAGTTAGGCTACCAACAACTAAAGAACGAAAAGAAAAATGAGCGTGCGGTTAGATGTGGCTTGTGACACTACTCCGTATCTCGGTAGCTGATTCCACCATTTTCTGGTCAATAACCTGAATGTTTACATTAAGGATCTGTTTGATTATTTACATACGTTTGAGGCAAATACGTACAAACAATCCATATATTTTACTTTAACTTACGTAATAAATCACCAAAGAGAGCAAGTCTGATTAAGCCACAGTTACATTTCAGTTTATAAATATTCAACACAAAAAACTAAAACGTCTCAACGAGCAGTGTGCAAATGCGTTATAGCAGAAGGATCAGCATTCCTGTCTGATCGGAGAGGCCATCAATCACGTCATGTCTATTTCCGGTATCCTTTCTTATATCTTCCTTTATTGTTACTACACTGTAGGACGTTCGGGGTAAAGGGAGTACTAAAAATTTTAATTTTAAAAAATATCGCTAGCCGTTACGGTATATAATTATATGTCAACTCTAGATTCCTTACTACTTGTTTGGTTGCCAGCGCAATTACGCAATATAGTTCCACTTTTTTTTCCTGTTTAAATACAACAATGCTGAAATGAAAGCAAACGAAATCAATATAATTTTGTTTTATGTAATAAATAAACTATTTTATCGAACTTTATAGTTTCCTACTGACTGAACAATTTATCTTAAACGCGCAAACATAAAGTGACGTGTCCAGAATGGTTAGACATTAGCCGTTACGCGCGGAAAGCTATCTATTGGCTGTAAATGGAAGTTTAGAAGGGCTTTTGTGAGTGCTCACTTTATCCCGAACCGCTAATATAACGTTTTTCAGTAGACGGCTATAGATGCGTACCAAGAGGTAGCAACATTTCAAATGTAATGCAAAGCGTTACAGGTTCATACCGTTAGTATAAACAAATGCGGGTAGCGGCTGTGGCGCCGCGTCCACAGTGGCCGCCCTGTGGTTAGGCCGCCATCTTGGCTGACATCATCAAAATGTCTAATGACGTTATAAAAAGTTCCAAAATTTATAAAAAAAAATCCGGAAAACTATTGGTCAAAACCAAGAAAAATTAAAAATAAAAAAAAAAAAAAAAAAAAAAAACGTTAAATCTTTCACTCACTCAAATAAACTCATTCGGTCAATTTTAAGCACTATTTCAAGAGTCCATGCCGCGCTCGTGTCGTTACTTGCAAGGTTTGAGACGGCAGAGGTGTGAGTTGCAACCGGCGATACACAGCAAGTGCAGATGCGTGACGTCATGAAAACTCGTCAGGTTCACATCGACGCGCGAAGTCTGTGCGCGCAAGTAGTAAGTCCCTCTTTTCACAGCTACAAGTTATATATCCTACATTCTAGCTCTCATAGCTAATGCAATGTAATAACAAATCTCACATCTACGGCCAGCATCCATACTGAATCAGGTATGACAGGTTCAAAATAATCTCCGACTTTTTTGTATATCTAAGGTCAGTCGTGTTCAGAATGTTAGGATTTTATATAACTTTCTACACGCATAATTATAAAACTTTCAAACTAAATGAAAAACTATTTATGCAAAAACGAAGATAAATTTCATTTAGTTATAATAAACATGGCGAAAATAAACACAGGATCACTTGCAATCATGTACAATTTTCTCAGCTATGACTACCTTGTAAGGTTCATTCTTGCATGTTTTATTTACATCATAAAACCTTCCTTTAGCACACTCATCAGCTTCGTTCCGTCGAAATGACATCTCGAACCAAAAGTCCTTGTTTCCGGAGGGACACTTATTGTTCGATGACTCAGCTGCAGATGACAGCAGGGTCGAGGAAACTGCAAGGCGCAACCAAAGTGCTCATCAAGACCAGCGATCAGCTCGTCACCATTGCCAAAGTGCTCGCAGTCACTATAGAAGGTGTTGTTTCTGCCGAAGTGATAGCGAACAATGGTGAATATCTCGTAGTAGCCGAAGTGCTTACGAACATTGGCAAACAGCTAGTGAAAATTAGAGAATAGCTAGCGAAATGTGGTGAACAGCTTGGTAACTTTTTAGGATATTAACATTCAGGATACTGTTTAGGATACTATTAAATATACTGTTTCAGGATACCATTCAGTATACTATTCAGGATACTATACTTCAGGATACTGCACTTTAGGATACAATTCAGTATATTAATCAGGATACTAACCATCTGTATAACTTTCTTCAAGGTACACTCCATCAATATACCGTCCTTCGTGATACTTTCGATCAGGATACTGTCCATCAGAATACTTTTCATTAGTATACTTGCTATTAGAAAACTAACAAACTAGTGGTTCCTATATCTATATTGTTTTTTGCTGTGCAGAGAGACGTAACCAAGCACTTTCGGCAAAACCTGCAGTATCAATGTAATAGTAATTTAATATAGTCTCTTTCCTGCAGTTCATGGATAATCCATTGTATTTCATGTAACTTGGAGATCTGTGAGAGTGTCTGGTTATTCTTCTTCGTCGTTATCTTCTTCGTCTCCATTTTCAGCGATCACTTCATCAAATCGAAATTTTATTCGTTAATTCACTGTTTTCTACAGGACTATTTATAAATGTCATTTAATGTCTATATTTAAAATGGTGATGTTAAGATGTTAAGACATTTAGCGTTCTTTTATACTAAATGGTTAGCCATTTACATACAAATACAGAACACAATATCGTTAAAATATAAAAAAGTAAACGAATAGCAATAAAAACGAATATAATATAGTAGATTACGGTAACACATAAGACTCTACATTAATAAAAAAAAAGAAAAATATTATAATAGTATTACATAATAATACGTCATACAAAATTATTGAGAAGTAAACCTAGTACATTGATTGAAAACTGTAATATTCAGTAAGTTAGTGCAAAATCAATTCAGAAAATATATAGATAAATATAGCCATGATGAGCCTGCCGTTAAATAGACAGCTTGTACATGTATAGGAATACACAAAATTAAAACTTAGAAAAAACCTAGAGTAAATAATTACAAAGAAGAAAAGTACTAATCATGTTTCCTTTTCTAATGAGTATCATTGACTATGTCCTGTATTTCATCTGCATTATTGTAAAGTTAGTCGATTTCATCACGAGAGATTAGAAAGTTTACACTTTCTAGGAACTGACACTCTGTTGTCTGTCTTTTGTGAACATAGTGGTACACAGTAGTGTGGCAGGTGAAAATATTTCTTCATAAAAATATTGGGAAGCTGAAGTTGGGTGAGTTGTAGTTGTACCTTGAGGTTAAATTGAAATTTCAGCAGACATAGGCACTTTACTCAGGTAGTTACTGGTGTGCAATTTCAGATTATCTCCTCTCAAAAACGGTTTTACACACTTATAGCAGAAAATCAGCCAGTTTTAAGGGCTCTTCTCACATCCGAATCTCTCATGTCTATGGACATTACAACCAGAGGTAAAGTCCTTGTTGCAGCATCGGCACTTACAGGGCTCGGTTTCACTTTCCTCGTAGTCAGTGCTATACCTTCAATCATAATTTCCACATCTAGGAAATGCATATCGCTTCTCAACGGATCAAATTATATAATTGACCAACGGGATGGCCGCTGTGGACGCGGAACTATAGCACCACAGCCGATAGCCGCTGCCCTCGGAGCCCTTCATTTGTATCTACTTCCGTAACCAGATGATCAAACAATTGTTGTGCAAATGCGTAATGTCAATCAGTATAGTAAGAGAACTCAGCGAACAAAACCACCGGCAGAATTCATGAAACTTTGGGTGATTTTAAATCTAGCCCAATCTTGTTTATATTAAAACAGAACAAAAAGCCTACAAAATATCTTGTTAATCCTAAAAGACAATAACATAGTTTTAACCTAGATAATTTTTTGGCAAGTTAAGTTAAGAATTACTTTGTATGTAACAACATTGAAAAAACATTTGATTTTGTTAATATTCACACTCACATATTTATTTATTTAACAGTTCGACCAGGCCCCTTAAGTTAATGGGCTCTGTCGCATTTTCTCCTTTTAACCCCACATTTAGCCTACTTTACGAAGGAAAAAGTCGGCTTATGAGATCACATTTTTGTCTGGTCTAATGCGGCTGGAGGGAGTGTATATATCTCTCTGGCAGGAGTAGAATTACTCCTGTCGGCGTGATGGTCTGCCGTCGGGTTAGCCCACATGGATCAGGAACGGCGGGTCGTTTAGCCAAAACTGCCAATGAGATTACGGATAACTTGTGCGTATGTCAGTTTGTGCAGGTGTGTGTGTGTGTGTGTCTGTGTCTGTATGTGCGTGTCCCTCCCTAAAATCTTTTTACCAGTAGACCAAATTTCATCAAACTTTGTACACATAAAGTAATTATTAACCTGACTTGAGTTTTATACATTTAGTTTACACCGATTTCGTATTTTCAAAATGGCGGCCATTTAAAATTTTTTTTCGATCAAACTAGTTATCTAAGGAACGTAGTTTATAATTTCAATACACTTGGAATACTTAGGCTATGCAAAGCTGGCCTGAATTTTGTGTGTTTCGTTCATCCTATGTTCGTATTTTCAAAATGGCGGAAATTTCTTATAGTTTTAGCATGGTATTACATATTCTAACAAATATTTTTCAGAATTTCACCAAACTTGGTACACATATACTACACATAATGCTTATTTTATTTTACTTCATATTGTGTTCACATTTTCAAAATGGTGTTCAATTTATTAGTTTTAGCATAGTATTACATGTAAGGAAATATTTTGAAGAATTTAATCAAACTTGGTACACATATACTACATACAAAGTGACTTTACTTTTGTGTTATTTCGTTCATTCTTTGTTCGTAGTTTCAAAATAGTAGCCATTTTACAATTTTTAGCATAATACACGCTACCACATACACAGCTGAATTAACTTTTATGTGTTTCGTTTACCGCGTATTCATATTTGCATAATGACAACCGTTTCATATTTTTTGCAGTACATGAAATATTTTGGGTAATATTTTTCCGAAGATCATTAATCTTGGCACTCATGTTCTACTTACTTAGGTGACAGGACTTTAGTGTATTTAATTCCTCTTTTAACAATGATAATATTTCGAAAATTGTGGCCATTTTATAGAAAGACATCTAAAAAATAGTTTTCCCATTTTAATCAAACTGGGCACGGGTATAGGCTATTACTTAGTAAGCTGACTTGTCTTTAGTATATCTCACTTACCATACGTCTAAATTAAAATCATTATGTAATATTCCTAGATGTACGTAAACGATTTTAACTTTCAGGGTTAATTTACACCAACTATGAGGAAATTATGCTTATCAGTTGTGCTGGTAACTTATAGTTAATTATTTTATCCACGCTGAGACTCTGTCAGCGTAGATATATTTTGTCTGGTAAACAAATGAAACATAATTACTAGGACCTGCATATTATGTACGGCTAGGAATATTTCGTGATTTCAACGACCAACGAGCTAGAGTCCATTATCCTATGTATATCGAAGCCCTACCATTTGTCTATTACCTGCTACTCATTCAGACAGCAGACAATGAACGAATATACGGGGCTTGAGTATGCATAGAACATGGGATTCTAGCATGCAGGTCATTGAACTCGCGAATTTTTCCTATCCCTAATTATATGTCAGTATTACCGAATGAGTTGGTAGGTAGCACTCGTGAGGATAATAAGAGGAGAGGATATGGCATCGGCAGAACAGGGAACAGGACTGGCCAGAAAAATACCCAGTAACAACGGCCGTCACATTTCCCGAATGTGTAAATTATGAGCGACCCCAATGCCCCACTGAGAAAATAGTTTTGCGGTGACCACAAAATATAATTTCATTATGCTGCCCTATTAAGCATACTTATGATATCAGACAAATTTGTTACTTGCTTGATCAATATGTCTCACTGAGTCTATGACTAATGCTAAATACTGAATGTACATTGTTTAATATTTTTAAAACCACTTTTACGTTCTGTGTATGTACATTTTTCACCTGGATAACTAAGTCGTTTTCTTAGTACCTGTAGTTTGTTAAGCGATTTTGTTTTAACTTCAATAGATACAATGTTTTGCCTAATTAAATTGTAGCTACCCTAAAATCACCTCGCAGTTTTTTGATTCCTCTAAGCATTCATTGCAACCTCATAAACTGTTGCTAGTTGTGACTCACATGATTGTATGTTGTCGATGATTGTGTGTAAGTTGTAAAAACTGCAATGCAATCGTATACTAAAATCAAGAAATGTAAAGAAAATAGTGTTTACGGGGAGGAGGAGAAGGAACTTGACCCGCGGCAGTAGAAGGTAGAAGGTGTGTGTGGTAGAAAGAGTTAGTTCGCGCCATCGCCCCGCAATAGCTAGTGTGAGTGAGTTAGAGTGAGATGGTATATGCTTACATTATTTTTTTCATTTGAATTTTATACTCTTCGGTGGTCGCCATTTTTGCCGCGAAGTACCTTAAGCTGTGATTGGTAGTGATTTTAAGCAACTTCAGAATAGAAATGCAACGACAGAATTGTTATTATATTTCTATTTTATAAAGTGGTTCAAAAACTATTTTCTAAATTGGTCCCCACAGTTTGAATTCGTAGCCTGGTTTGTCACCTAGGTGTGAGGGCATGTTCAGGCGGGCTGCTATGCTGAGGCCTACCCACGATATAAGCTAATGGCACAGATGTCTGACCACTTCGTCACTGCGATCCTCTTTACCGAGTGCGCTTGCAATTTCTGTTCCAGGACAAAGCTTCAGTTCGTCAACGACTCTGCAAACAGTTCTCGATGGACCAACGCAATACGAATGCTGGAGAACAACGAAACAGACGTGGCGGTCGCAACTCTCACCGTTACAGCAGAGAGACCAATGGTTGCTGATTTCACCACACCCTTCTGGACTTCTCAGTGAGAATGGCACAATCAGTATTCTTACTCAATTTCAAATGTTTAAATAAAGAAACTTTTACATGACGCAAGGTACAATCAAATCTCGCGTTATATGGCATTCATAAGCTAAATCTAAAGCTGGAATCACATTATCCAAAATGAGTGATGAACTCGTGTAAGACATCAACCTTACACGGAAGTTCTTCAGCAAGATCTTGCGAATTGCAAGAAACAAGTTATCCTTAGAGGTGAGATAAAATTTCAGATGGACCATTAGCAGCCTATACCGATGTCAATCTGAATATGTTTATTCATGTAACACTATGGTGGAGTGCAATCAGCTGATTCTGTAGGTAAACGAGGTTATGGTTGGACAACCGACAGCCAAAATTATACATGTTATGGTAACGAAAACATTTTTCACACATCAAATTGGTGGATAGTCTCCTCCATGGTCAAGGCCACAGACAAGTAAAGTTTCACTAGATCAGTATCTCTTATGTTAATATCTTTGACCGAGTACAGCTGGCGACAACGGCACCTAGCACCCGGGACGGTGCTAAGACAATATGGCTGCCGTATGGCAAAGATAATACATTAGAGACGGGAAGCTCGAATTTATCCATCCGCAGAAGTCTGCGACCGTGTTGCCATCTATCGGTGCGGTAATTTTCTAAAACTATCCCGCACTCTAGCGGTTAATGTAAGAACTACTTCGATTAGCAATTATTTGGCGAGTTGTTCAAATCTTGGTTAGGTATTTGACAGTAATATTATTCACTAGTCAGAAAATAATATAAAATTCTAGGAACACATCTTTTGACAGATATTTATATATACTGTTACAAGTTTAGCAAACATTTTACATGTGGGCGATTCTCTGAGCTCTTTGGGATCCAATCAACAATCTTTCAAATGGTGAAAATGTACAACATTAACAGTCTGAAGTGATGATGGCTCACCATGTGCTGCGCAGCACCCCGAGTACACCAAAGTCGTCCCTCTTGATGTCTTCGGTTCGACTCCCGTCGCGTACTTCCTTGTTGTCCGTCGACCCGCAGCAAAAGTCCTCTTGTTCTGCCCAATACTGCTCCGAAGGCATGTGTCTGTAGCCTCACAGTAGACTCTGACGCCACAAAGATGTCTTCACCAGTCTCTCTTCACAAGCATAGCACCTTCTCCTTGCACGACCATTAGCGAACTCTCCCCAAATCTGTTGATTCGAGGCTTATATACTTCGGCTAAACTCCGGGAATTCACCGAATTACAGGGGTCTAAAAATAGGCAATACATCATGCTTGGTACGTGACTTGAGCCTTTTAAGCCAGTCACGTTGGGTTAAGGCGCAGTTGAAACAGGTCTCTATGACAGATCGGTGTGATTACCACCTCGCGATCGTCTGGCTTGTGAGTCATGGGATAGTCCATTAAGGGGTTTCGACACAGCTTCCAACCACCCAACCCTCAGAAACACAGCATGAAAAAATACAAACACACACATACACACATGCACGCACACGCACATGCAAACACACACATATATATAGACACACACAAATATATTAAAATGTATGTGTTTTACTAACACGGATATTAAGGACCCCTGATTTTAGCGAAAAGAATTCTGCAACTATTTGTTTCAGTGCCTTGTGTTCTCACTTGCAGCTTTGCTTCAAGGTTATTGGCAGCGTGTTGTTGTGCAGAGACGTCTTTTATTTGACAGCACCAATCAGAACAAGTTTATTGCGACATCACACATCTATGATTTGTGGTCGAACCCTAAGACGTGTAAGAGATAAAACATCCAATCACTGACCACAAAGTAGAACTGCAGACGAGCACATAAGGCACTGAAACAAAGTGGGGCAAAGTTCTTTTCGCGAAAAACAGGGGTCCCTACGGATATATTATGTTATTCTGCATGATTTAAATAAGATGCGTCGAAAACACGCAATATTATCACTAGTAGTAGTCCATACAATTATTTTAGAAGAAGTACTGAAATGTTATCACTATTTTAATTTGTCTTAGTTTCTACGCCGTGTTCAGGAAGCCTGACGAAGCCGCATCTACGAGAGTTTGTGGTCTGATGCAGTATGGCGTCCACCTGTGTGCTAGTGTCGTCGTGGTGACTGTGGTTACAGTGATCTGGTCATATCTGTACTCTCGTCGTCTGGTTGACTTTTCCGTCCTCTTTGACCTACTCTATGCCTTCTCCCAACAAGGTAACAATCACTATATTGTAACTCACTGGGTTAAGGAACATTCATTGATATACTTGAGTTAATTAATGAGTTCAGTGTTATAATTTGCCTACTTGTTTCCATATGCATGGTTACGACCGTTTAATACAACTTGACGGGCTTTTAAACATAACACGGATATAAGTCTACCTGGTGAATTAACGTTGATGTTGTCTGTCCCCCGAGTGTTGTCTTACATGTAACTGCTGAACTTATTACTATTATATTGAAATATTAAAATAAAACAAATTAATACTAGATTTATATATTTAAAAAAAAGCACGCGCGTTAATGGAGTTTTCTCTCAGTGGCTTGAGCTTTAACGATTGAGGAAATGTCCTGTGAAACATTAATGTGCTTGAAACACTGGATTGTATGAAATTAGCTGACGGAAAGTAAAATGACAGGGAAGTTATTATGCTAAAATATACTCATGGAAGAGACATAACAATTAATGCGGTATATGTCAATTTGCTTTACATTGTTGTTGAAAAATATTCAGTGACGGACATGATAAACACGTTGAAAGCAACATTTGAAAAAACAAGGATTGTCCTCAAGTCGGCAAAGATGTATGAGACTATAAGTACTAACATATTTGTAAGAAGTTTTTATCGGGGACCTATCTGATGATGAAAATCACAAACTACACTAGCACTACCAAAGTTTTGTTGTCAGTTTGTTCGAAAATTTGACATTGTTTAGGGGACTTTTGTTGTTCATGTAAGTTTTACTTTATAACAGTGTTATTTATTTAATTGTGTGTATTACTATATTGTGAGAGGGCCTGTTTACGTTTTCAAAGTTAACAATTCCTCCTTCGACAGTATTTACCGTGGGTCTCTCTTCTTAGTGCTTCTGGAATGTATTTGTCGCAGTGTATGTCTGGACATGTTACTGATGACTTGTATGTGTTTATATACTTGATCATGAACTGGCGTCGTAAAGTAAGTTACTTATATCTTACTAAAACTTATAAAACTCATTTGAAGTCCAATAAAACATCTATCTAAAACAGTGCGTGAAAATTTAGCAAACTGCGTATAAATATAATTGTTGTCATTGCATAAGTTTCCCCCGCATTGCTTACATTTGCCTGGAATTGATTTTAAAAAAATTGGTTTCGAAGACTTCTCATAATTTTATCTTTTCGTTAGCAATTACTTTGTTAGTAGATTCATCTAGTTTTTTTTTTTTTTTTTTAATTTTAACTTCAGTTATTCTACAAATCAAATTAACGCCGATTCACATTCTACGTTCTGTCATAACAAATTTAAAAAATCAAATAAAAAAAGTAATAAGAAAATTTAATTTACTCCGATACGTCAGTGGTCTTTACTACACAGTAAATAATTAAAGGGTGATATTGTAGTGCACAAATAATAAACAATAACTGCTGTGATTTATTTAAAAGCACCGTAGTTTAGTAATTTTCTGGTAAAATGAACATTTTTGAAATTCTTATTTTATGAAAATTAACGATCTTAGAAGTGTTGCTATGTAAGAACAGTGTTTATGTTTCCAGAAAGCTTGCGACCTACAGGATCTGGACAGAACTGATACATTTGTCAGATTGTCTGGTTTCATAACATTGGCCTTAATGTAATTAATGTAAGTGAGATATTAATGTTGCCTTTAAGATAGCTCTGTTATGAGTTTATCATCCACTGTATGTTTATGTGTGTGTGTGAGGATGTGTGTGTGTGAGTTCATGTGTGTGTGTCCCTTCCCGAAAAAATTTTGAACACAAATATAGAGTTTCATAAAAATCGGTACACATATATTACTTAGTACATTAGTAAAGTCAACTGACTCTTATAACTTTTTTTATGTCTAATTCTTATGCATACCGTTTTAAAAGGTTTGGCAATATGTCATAATTTGGCAATCATGTGAGCTATGAAAACCAAATTAATATTTTGATAGTTCATCACCTTAGCATTGAGAGTTGGATAGCGTATCAATGCATGACAATTTTTTAGAATATAGTACGACATGAATATATGTTTTATGTAATATATCGAAAACTATATGTTTGGTTCAAACCAAATTTAATATTTTGATAGTTCATCACCTGAGCACTAAATGTGAGAGCGTAAGGCATTTCTGAGAAGAGTAACACATGAATAACTAAAGATTTTATGTAATATTTAAATAACTACTAGACCTGTTGTTACCGAACTGTGTATTTTGACAGTTCATCATCTAGGCTGGGATATTTGTCCGTTATAATATTCTGGGTCCTCCATCTTGTAAGATGCCACATGAATAAGTAAAATTTTCAATCTGAAATGTCTAAAAATTGTTGATCTCCGTGACTAAACTTTATACTTTGACAGTTCATTTACCAACCTACAAAACCTTTCGTAAAACTCATATATTTTTAATGTTTTCTGTTCAAGCTCTTGTGTCGACCGAGTATAAAGTTTAATATACACCATTTCGGAAGACAGAATGACACATATTAAGCTTTTTTAATGTTTATGGTACTACTAGGTCGATTTTAGCCAAATTTACATTTAGACAGGTCATTATCCAAGCTTGTCTTTGCACGATTTAACAACGTAGTTCCACGATTTTCAAAGATATTGTAGCATTAGTATTGTAAATATATTATATATTTTGAGAATGACTCCTCCTATTCCAATGTAATATAATTTAATATTTTGACAGTACAATATCCAAACTTTGTTTAAAGTAGTTTATTTAATGGTATTGTTCTATCATGTTGGAATATAGCGTGATATGAATTAATACAGATTTCGAGATGTAATTTACCGACTGTAACTTTTCGGTTGAATTTTAATCCATACTGAGGTACGTACACTTATTCGATATGCTGGTAGCTGCCCTTCATATTTTCTGTAGCTCAATATTCTTATCTTGGCGTTTCTATCTATACAGTCGTATAATTTTAAATTAAACTAGGTCAAATTTTTTTGTACGGGTAAAACTAATTCATAGACTGAAGGACCCTTTGTGATCAACGTCTGAAAGTGAGTGCAGCAACTACTAAATATATGTTTATGTGAGTACTTGCGGTTTCACGAAACTTTCAGATTGGCGTATCTACAACGTATATCAAACACGCTGTTGTAGAAAATTTAAACGATATATGCTTAACACAGTAAATAAACAGTAAGTAAATATTCGGTAAGAAATTAAGATTCTTGTAGGGACTGTTCAAACTAACAATTATTCGTGTAAAGAATGATGTAAGACTGTATATAAAACACAACGAACATGAATTACCAAGTTATTTTCGATATTCTGTTTAATATAATTGCATTTCACAGCGAATAAAAACTAAACTCTGCCAAACAATTGTTTAAAATATAAAACACGAGAGAATAAAATAAAACAATTACACTAAACAAATAGCATATAAAACATTATTTAAGAGATACTGTCAATATGAAAACTAAACATATTAGAAAATACTTTTTCACACTAAAATAGCATTAATTTAAATGATTAGTCTAATTTTTTCCATAATGAAATCATAAGCCAATTTATTTAACTTCTTTATTTTAATCGTGGTGCAAAATTATATCCATAAAATTGTCAATATTTTAACAAAATTAAGGTATAGTTAACTTATATTTATTTATCAAGTTATCATATATACATGTAATGGGAGGAAACCACATAAATGTCACTTTAAAAAATATACAGTTAACCATTCGGTGGTCGTTGTATACCATGACCTAAGATACCTTTGTAATTCATTTTTTACTGAAACGTGGTTTCAGGATTCAATTTTAAATACACGAGAAGTCCGAATTTTTGTTGAAGTGAGAGGATTTTGCTACCCTGTAACAACGAGGTCTGAAGAACCGACCAAATAATAAGGAACGAGGCTTTTTGAGAAAATTTGACGTAGATCGAAACTTAAAATAATTTTCATGTAAGAACAAATTGCCATGGACAGACATAATGGAGGTATTAAATGTTTATTTATAGTAGAGAATGAAGAATAAATAATATAAATAAATTTTTTTATTAAAATTAGTTTTAAGGGATAATGACAGACCAGTATTAATAATTATATTGTTATAGTGTTTCTGTATATATGTCAAGATCTTATTTACATTTCGGTCATTTCTAAGCTCGTTTGTGTATAATTGTAAACTGACATTTATTATACATTACCATGCTGGATGAACATGTACAAATTACACGTTTGTCTCATTGATAGAGACACTGGAAAATCGCGAAAATGTTTAGCATAGTCTCCAATAAACTATAGTATATAAACCGTGACACATGTGAACAGTTTTGGGGCGAATCACACACGCTGTGTGTCCAAGCTGTGCAGTTCTAACTGGGTTTATTGAAGGGAGAAACAATGCTTCAAATAAACTATAGCCAATACAGATACTAAATATTCAGTATTATACACATCATATTGGAGCCTAGCAAATAGTCAACTTTTCCCGCGATTTTCCAGTGTCTCTACGTCATTGATTATTGAAGAGAACCAGTTGCCATAAGCTTCACAGGTTCCTGTAAAGTTTTACACACATGCAGATGATCTGGCTTGGTCCATAAATCCTTCTTTTCTTTACGTCTCGTCGACAGCGAGGTCATAAGATACAGTGACATATAACATTTACACAGGGACAGTTCTAGTGCGGAGCTGAGGAGAAGGCAAGACTCAGGTATGCGGCTGGTGGTGGGGACAAGCAGAGAGCTATGTGGCCGCCACCACCACCACCCTGCCGTTTTGCCTTGCCTTCTCCTCAGTTCTCTACAGTACTAGAAAAGAGAGTCCAGAATGGCTCTACCATTCCCCTGGATCAATTTGACAAACATTGTAATACCGAAGTAAAACCGCCGGAGCCGGGGATCGTACCCGGACACTCGCGAGGCCAACGTTCAATCGTTGCGACACGTCATTCTGTGTGGCATGGCGTAATGGGTCATCACGCTTGCTTCTGTTCAAATTGTAAACAAGCAACAACTGACACACAAATAAATTATAGGTAGAGCCCCGGAAATTTCGCGGATTCAACTGAGGAGAGGTTGGATTTCTAAGTCATGTATATGTTGGAAACTATTTAGATTGGGTCATTGTTTATTAAACGTGACCTTGCGGACTCCGAACCAATGGCGGACATGCGTAAAAACGCTCACGGACTCCTGCGCTACATCGTCAAATGTTCAAATGCTCACTCACAGGAGCAGCAGCCAATGAACAAATATAGCTGAGGACAGTGCACACAGGACTTGGAGTCTAACCTGCTGAGCGTTGAACCCGCGAAATATCCGGGCCTCTAATTATAGGCAAACAAAGAGAAAATATTGATTGGTGGTAGAGTTAGTAAGCGATTACCGCCATTACATTCAGCCAATAACTGGCTGTCTTTCTTCTGCTCAGGGTACTGAGCTGATATGAGATCAAACAAATGAAAGCGCGCCACGTCAGACGCCCAGGGAGTTAAAATTATGCCCGTGCACAACACAGCAAATTGCTCTCAAAAAAAGGAAAGTTAGCAAAGTCATATACTTATATTTAGTGCCACACTGGCACTATCGATAAGAACATAATTTGCAACATAACGTATAATAATTGGTGAATTTACAAGAAGTCACTTGGGCATTCACCGATATAACAATATGTGTTACTATATACAAATAAGTTAAGTGTTTTCTAAACTATTTCTCATAAACTTTACAATTATTTTGCATTTGCAATTAAAAAATTTTGTAACCATTTGTCCGAATTATTTTGTGACATTACAAGATTACAAGGTTTTCGAAGGACCACGTAACAATGAGAAGAATTTATCTTGCTCTTTCCACCCGGCTGTGCCTTTAATTTACCATGACCTAGACAGTTTTTTTCAGACGTGTAAAAATAGTTTTCCTTCGCCCCCACACTAATTCTTTTTTCCAAAATCACCAAAATGTGTTCACTTGCAAGAGTTTATAAAAATACCGACGAAAAAATTCTAGAGTGCGCAGGTGCTACAAACTAAATATCTATCCCTTGATTTGTTGACTTAATAGATTCGTACGCAATTTAAATTCCATTTCAATAACAAGTGAAATCTCTGCCAACAAATCTTACGATTGAGGCACGTTTATAGTTGTCTGTCAACAAAAATCAATTTTAAAGGATTTACCAATTTGGGAAAATATTTTCGTCAAAAATGACGAATAATAACAATTTGCTTAGCCCATAGCTGAGTGCGGAACTTCATTTCAATGACAAACCAGTAACTAGCGATTCTTCACTATAGCCATCTCTTCGAATGGCTGCAACAACTCACAATGTTCATTGTTTGATTGTTTGTCTCTGAAATGTTACTGAGGCTTCATTTCGAAAGGTATTAAGTTATTTAATACAATAATTCCTTGGTATCGTAGTAACATACTGTAAAACCAACATGCCTACCATCTGAACTAAAATTATCGACAGTAGACAAATAAAACCTAGATAATAAAAATAACTATCGAAACGCGTAGGCCTATTGGAAGTCAATGTACAAAATCAAAATAGGCCAATACTATATAACAGTTTCAGTCAGCTAAATTTGCCAGAATATACATTATTTTACCTCGAGCTCTTGTACCAAACCAAACTTCTAATCATTAAGTACCAAAAATGTATTCGTCACAAATACATCACTCCAGCAAAATTTTTCCAAGGTCCATACTAATTGTTATAAGGGATTGAACATTTAAATATTTTGTATTTAATTCAGAAATATTCGAAAACCCATATACTATGTCAAACATTTATTTCTTATGTAACATGCTCTTTCAATAAACATAACAGGGCCCTGAAGGTTTCTTTTTTAGTTATACAACAGTGATAACAAACATAAATCCAATTAGTCTTTAATAAATGTTATAACACTTGGCAGTTTTGCGACAGAGTTGAGAGGATGGAATTTTTTTACTATCAGTTTGTAAGCATATTTATGAATGTACCAATGTGCTAACAATTATTTCCATCAAGGCGTGGCTGAGAGACAATGGCCCAGCAGCATATCTGGTCGTCTGTTGTGGCTGGTGACTCAACTGGCGGGATACCTGACTGTCAGCATCTACTCTGCGACCTTCATATCCATCCTTGCAGTGCAGAAACCCTTCGACCTCAACGACTTCGCCCATCTGGTCACGTCACAGAGCTACACTATTGGATTCCGTCAAGACTCCCTCGGCAAGGAATTAACTGTAAGCTTCTTCTGAGTACTTACTATGCTCTGAACGTACTGGTACAAATTACGACGAACACAAGACGGGCGTACATAAGTACTGATGCAGCTTGTTTCCACAAGGAACTACTTGTATGACGTCCAGCCGGATAAGAGCAATGGCGATATGCAGGGAAGGGTATGTCGTAGTGGACGGACAGTACGCCAACGCGTAGTTGCTAGCAATTGACAGATAACTGTTGTGTTTAGAAAAATGCGAAGAAGTACCTCAGTGTAGCAGTCAGGTTGTAAATGGCTCGTTACTCCGACATATCACCGACGTATTATTTTCCTAATATATTTCAGGCGAATGCTGGGATGTCTCCTTATTATTCCTATCTACCTGCGCTGAAAACGCTTTGCAGCGTGTTGCGATTAATAAGTTTTTGAGGAAACTACTCAACGCACATTACACGTGTATGTCTACGAAAAGAACGCACACTTCAAATAACGCTTCTATGAGTTTAAAAATTAGTACAGCTTTTTAGAAATAGGGTTTTTAGACCCTTCAAAATGACTAAAAACGGCCTTTTCAGACTGCCGTATCTAGAAATATATCGGCCGGATTCGTAAAAAAAAAAACGCAACGATAGAAGCATGCGTTAGACTTTAATCGATAGTTTACACAAATAAATTGACATGGTCACAGCATTAAGTCCCATAGGAAAATGATTAATATAAAGGTCCGCACGCCAGTTGCGTGGCCGGCGCTTCCCAGGCCTTGCTATGTTGGAGGGCACGTATGAGACCAGCAAATATAAAATATATAAATTAATAAATTTGAGGGCCGCAGCGATCAAGGGGCGTCTGACCGCTTAGCTCAGTGGTTTGCTCTCTTGGCTCGCTGGGCCGAGGGTCCCGGATTCAATTCCCCGCCAGGGAGGTGACATGTAACGTCACATCCTCGTGCTCAGGACTGGGTGTTTTTGTCATTGTACAGTTACAAACAACGAACAAAATACACGTTAAATTTTATTGGATTGTGGACATACGCCATTACTCATGTTTAGCTGATCAAACCTGTGTTGAATGACAAAGTACGAAAACGAACAAAAAAAAAAAACAAATAAAAACGCACACAAAGACATAAAATAAATCAATCCCAGAGGAATTCCTTAACTAGGACAATAAATTAATCACGAAAAATTACTCATCTGCCCGCATTGTGAAGACAACGGTGTCACATGATTTTTGGGAGAGAGAAGCAAAAAAGAGAAATATTTGAGAGAAAAGAGAATTTTTTAAAGGAAAAAGAGGAATTTTGGGGTATTTTTGGGAAATTTAGGATATCTTTGAAAATGAAAAGGGACATTTTGAGGTCAAGGTTAAATCCAAGATGGCGGGCAGTGCCCTGATAATTACAACATGTTGGGTGACACAACATAGTACAACCTTTTGACTGCTGTGCAGGAACCTACAAAATTATACTATTAACACACAATAAAAACTCAAAACTCAATAGCCACGCCCAGTAGTTTTACAGTTATTTGGATTGTTTTATATAAAGCGACATAATTTTTACAACGAAGAATCCCTACAATCAATGTTTTTTACAAATATAATTTGTTCCTAATTTTTTGGGTATAGCACACACACACACACACACACACCTATACGTACGTAGGAGCTATTGGGGGACTGTATTCACATGTCGTCTTCTGAGGACTCGGTCGATGTATGCCAATGCACAGCATCAGAGGACTGAATATTTAGCCAATCTAACAGAGGACGTAATGACGCGAGGACTTACACTCACAACACGTTTAGCCTATTTTCCGAGTACTTA
>PNEQ01120474.1:33738-48193 GCA_003012365.1 Medauroidea extradentata | reverse complement strand
GACTGGGGGCGAAGTTGACGACTAGGGGTAACGTTGCCGACTGAGGGTAATGTTGATGACAGAGGATGAAGTTGACGACTGGGGGCGAAGTTGAATAGGCGTGAAGTTGAATGGGGGTGAAGTTGACTACTGCGGGTGAAGTTGACTACTGCGGGTGAAGTTGACTACTGCGGGTGAAGCTGACTACTGCGGGTGAAGCTGACTACTGCGGGTGAAGTTGACTACTGCGGGTGAAGTTGACTGGGGGCGAAGTTGACGACTGGGGATGAAGTTGACAATTGAGGACGAAGTTGATAACTGAGGATGAAGTTGACAACTGAGGAAGTTTACGACTGTGGAAGAAGTTTACGACTGAGGAAAAAGTTTACGACTGAGGAAGAAGTTTACAACTGAGGATGAACTTGACAACTGGGGATGAAGTTGACGACTGGGAATGAAGTTAAACAGCTGGGGGTGAATTTGTCGATTGGGTGCTAAGTTGACGATTGGGTGCTAAGTTGACGATTGGGTGCTAAGTTGACGATTGGGTGCTAAGTTGATGACTGGGGTGAACTTGGGGACCGAAAAATAAAAAGGTAAAATGTATATATATTTATCATGTACAATAATCTCAAATGACTGATCAGCAATCATATGGTTAGCTTCGAGGCACAATGTGTACTAAACATGCTGTTAAATATTTTTGATTTTTAGTTAAACGTCCCTCCTACTAACGGTACCCCCCAGCTGATTTGTACCTCAGAGGAAGGCGCGACTAGGTGTAGGCTGTTCAGAATAAAGTGAGAACTCAAAAAAGGCCCTGCTAAAGTTCTGTTTTCAGCCAATTCGTATCTTTCCGCTCGTAACGGTTGACAACGGGACGTCTCACCTCTCTGGACACATTACTTGATGTTTGTGCCTTTGTGTAGTCAGTATGAATCGATACAGTTTACTAAAAAAAGTTTATTAATTATATAAAATACAGTTATGTCGGTTTCGGTTGATTTTGTTTCTGTATCGTTGTATTTAAATAGGGAACACACGGAACTACGTTGCGTAATTTCGCTGCCAACCATACAAGCAGTAAGGGGACTGTATGTAATGTTGAATTATATGCAGTAACGGCTGAAAGTTATTTTTCAAAGGTTAAATTTGTTGTGCTCCTATCTCGAATGACCTATAAGGATGAAACTGTTGTGGTTCGCCATTGTCTTCCGCAGTATAGGATGAGGGGCAACACTACATCTGTCGAACACGAGGAGGTAACTGTACATTTGCCTCCTCGCTCGGGGATTGAACCCGGGTTCCTTGACTGGCGAGCCAGGAGCTCTGACCACAGCGCCAAGCGGTCCGACATGTTAACTATCTGTTCGAACCACGGTCGTAGAAGAACAGGTCTGGGCCATGGAGGTATTAGTCTATGGAGTGGAAGCCTTTGAGCAAATTTGAAGCCAGCCAACAGACGACGTTTAAAGACAAGGATAGAGCTAGTGGTGGCAAAAACATGTAAACATAGCACTGAGCTGAATGAAAATGTTTTAGTTTTTTGTTAACTACACATTATGGTGAAAGTTTGTGCAGCTCTTGGCCTTACAAACAGATTCGATCGTTGCGGAGGATTATCTTTGTACAGGTAAGAAACTTTTATTTAAATTCATCAAGTTTAAAAAGTACACACACACAGCGAGAGCTAATTCGTTTTATTTTATATTCTGAAGCAATTGTAAACTGTTTAGTACGATTCAAATAGAGAATTTGCGCGAATTTTTGTAAAAAAATTACATAATTACATTGTTTTCTGCTATTGTTTTGCCACCCAAAATATGGCGACTCATGAAAAATAACGTCCTGCGCATGCGCAGTTCGAAAATGTTCGACAATGATCGGTTCCACGCGACTGACATTGAAATGTACGGCAGATGCCACTCCATACACTAATACCAAATATCGTACAAGGACAATATGGGAAAGTACAGCCTTTTAGCATTGTTGGAGCGAGAGACGTTTTATCAACGGCGTGAACTGGAAACACTAGCAAAATTTGCATTCTTACATCTCTATTTTCTATGGTGTTTATACATTTACGACTAAATTCCTCTTAGGCTAATAGTATTAGAATGCGTTTATAAGTATTTTAAATTTTTTCTTATCAAAATAATAACTAAAAGAGCATAATTCTTTTCTCTAAAATCATGATTACATTTCAATTTATAAATAAAAAATATAAAACTAAAACTACACATACAGCAATGTGCTACTGTAGAAGGAACAGCGCTCATATCGTCGTGAACTGGAATTAAATAACATGTCTCCTGTTTTTCTTCTGACTTTCCCATATTGTCCTTGTACAATATTTGCTAATACCTCCATGGTCTGGAAACTTGACTGCCTTGTTGTTTGGCTGTAGTTCACTAAGTTCACGACAATGCTATAGGTTTTTGGCGCTGCAGTTAGGGCGGTCGGCTCAAACTCCGCCCACTTCCCTCTCAATAAGATAAACAATTTATCAAAACGTATTTTTTTATCTATGTATGAAACACTTCCTTCGCTCACAATTTAAAATCATGGCTCCAGAAATCTTTAATTACTCTATAAATTTAACAATGGAAAAAATCTGTCAGAGTTTGAGTCCGACCGCCCTAACTGAAGCGCCAATACAAGACAACATTCTCGGTAACTTGACGAACTACAGCCAAACAACAAGGGGGTCAAACAAAATACATTGGTAGATAAGCGAGTGTCCAGACCTGTTCTTCTCCGACCGTGGTTCGAACATTAAACAGTAAACGACTCTGATATGCTATTTACACATAAACAATTTGCGTTATTTTTTTTATCTGCGGGAAATGTCACCTCATTTAAGGCCATGCTCTCTAAGTGTCTATAGTTTTTTTTAGCGACGGTCATCTGTTATGCCTAATCGACAGCAGATATAAAAAAAATCTGTCTGGCATTGTTTAAAATCGTCTTCTCCATGTTGGCTGATTTTTTTCAAGGCAGTAAATAATATTGTTTTAGCTAACTATGAAATTAACGGAATTCTGGTTGACATTTTAGTCGAAACCACACACTTTCTTGCGTCGAAGAAATTAGCTATGACGGAAAAAACCATTTCAAACAAAACTGCAGACTTTTTTTCTACATCTGCTGCCGTTTACGCTTTAAAAAAATATATTATTGCAAAAACAACAGAAACATAGGACCATGATCTTAACACGTAAATGTTGAGCAGTTCTTGGTATCGAACCAGCTGTCAACTTATCTACCATAAGCGGGGGTGAGTTTGGGACACTTTCACACTATTTTTATTTTCCGTAATTTTCAACTGTGAGTAAATATTAATTAAATTGCGTGTGGATATTTATTACTCGGAATTTAACGCTAGTAAATTTCTTAATTCAGGGCGACCGCATATATGCGAAAACATTTTATGTCCCAAAGTCACCTCCGTTACGGTACGTCTAAAATACGTCAAAACTATGAATATTTCCTTCTGGCCTGGTAACACACTTATGATAAAAACAATAAAAAATACTCTAGCTCGGATAAGAGAAAATTATTTGCGTATTCCTTACATGACATCAACAACCGCGATAGCTAACCTGCTCTTGCTTTGTTCGACACGCATTTCTTGCTGTCAAGGTTGTATACGCAATAAACCTAACGTGTTATGCAAAAAAGGCAGAACCGATACAGTACTATACATAAAAAAATCTATCAGTTTTTATAAAAAAAACACAGGATTTATTGTAATTTTGTAGGTATGCAGATTTCTTCCTGCAGGAATCATTCTATCGGTTTTGAAATTCCTGAACGACCTCATTTGCCTTTCACTTTATTTTGTAATTTAACTGCTGTCACTAATACATACGTAACACGTAGTACTAGTGCAATAACTAAACAAATATGTTGACTGTACCGATGAATGAAGAGATCCCCCCATTGTACGTTTTTAATAGCCCTGCGTAAGGAATCTTGTAGCCAGAATAATCACCACAAAACACAACGGTAGTATTTTGAAGCTTCAAATTTCTTATTCTTGAAAATCGGTCGCTGGAGTCGTGTAGTTCCTCGCCGAATCTGTTATATGGGATGTTGATGGTAAATTGAGCACTTCTGAAAACGCCTTTTCCGAGAATAACAGTAAAAAACCACTATCTTCCTTCCGGTATCGGACAATAAATTTTTACTTACAGCGTAACTTAAATACTGTGATTATTTCTTAGGCTATGTTGGAAAAATATAGACTGATTAAAAGACAAAGTAACTGAAATTTTAAAAGTGCTTATTTTACCGTGACCATTCTATAATTGTTACCACTTTCTCGTAGACCGACGAAGTTCTGGTCAAAATAACTTCATATCATAAAATCCGCTACAACGGCACCTGTACTACGTGATATCAGAAAAATTATAAAATATACACGGCTACAATTCGCTTAGACAAGTGACAAACAAAGATTCTTTATCCTTAATTTCGAGTCTACGGAAATAAGATTAATTCTACTACAGGTTAGAAAAAAAATGTTTTCTCTTAAAGGAGAGCTGGTAAAAGGGAAATTTTCTACCGCTAGTTTCGCTGCTATCTCTAAACGACAGATAAAATACGACACCGTAGTAAAATTAATTTAAAATGGCTTCTAAATGATAACAGTAATTTTATTTAATTTTAAAGTGGAACGAAACCAATTTTGCAGTTTAAATTATTAACTTAATGTAACTGAAAATTCACGAAAGCTCTGTGATTAATCAGTTTACACCCCCTTAACCGATACCAGCGCTCAAGAGGCAGAAATGCACTAGAGAGAAAGAATTGTTTCGTTATACTAAATATATTTGTGTGGGTGATGTTTGCTTCAACTAAACAATATTTTGTTGGTAGGACCAAGCTTGGAGTCCTCCAAACAAATTTAATTATTTCCCTCGACCAAATTATTCATTTAAACGCACTTTATTTGTGACAAACGTATATTTCGTTACTACAGGACGTCGAATAAATATTTTGTGTAAACAAACAACTCGTTACAACTTGGCAACAAAATAATATTGTTAGTTATAAGTTAAGTGCTTTGAACCAACAATTTTTTTTTTCGTTAGACTAAATGATTTTGCTGGCTAAACTAAATACATTTGGTTGACTTGCAGAAGATAGCAGGCTGGCGTGCGTAAGCGATAAGATGGCGAACACTGTATACAACTTTCAAAATATAAGTTTGTGCCACAAATAGGGCGTCTAAACTGTTAATCAGCATAATTTTAGCATCTTAATTTTAGCTATAACAGTTTCAAAGTGGTTAATTCGATTGATCACAAAAGAGTTTGCTATAAACTTGAAAAACATGGCAGCTGCATGACTCGTTCTTTGTGCTGCGATGCACGACCTAACTATTCCTATACAAATAACAATCTCACTGTCATGGAAGCATTCGTAGCTCAGTTGGTTAGGTCATGAATTGAAAGTGTTAAGTGAAGGAATGATGGATCAAATCCCGTTTGCACCAAGAACATTTTTTTTCTCAGTATGTCTCCTGTGACAACCTTTTAACATTGAATTTTCCAACCTGCAGTAGAATTTACCTTAACGAAACGAACGCAAACATAGCGAAATTACCTCAGTTTTAAAACTTTAGACACAACACTTTTAGCACTCAAGACCACAGCCGTAGAAGAACAGGTCTGGACACTCGCCTATCTACTAATGTATTTTGCTTGACCCCCTTGTTGTTCGTCAAGTTACCGAGAATGTTGTACTTTTTGGCGCTGTAATCCGGGCGGCCAGACTCAAACTCCGTCCACTTTTTTCCATTGTTAACATTATAAAGTAAATTAAGATTTCTGGAGCCATGATTTAAAATTTTAAGTGAAAGAAGTATTTCATAAATTGATAAAAAAAAAGTTTTGATAAATTGTTTATCTTGGAGGGAGGGAAGTGGGCGGAGTTTGAGCTCGACCGCCCGGTTTACAGTGTCAAAAATGTATAGCATTATCGGTAACTTGGTGAACTGCAGCCAAACAACAAAGGGGTCAAGTTTCCAGGCGAGTGTCCAGACCTGGTCTTCTACGGCCGTGGTTGGAACTAAGAGCTCGAACACACCTACACATTGTGCACATACAAAAAATGTTCAGCGTCAGCTGGTGCAGACAAGAAATATTTCCCTTGTACGTCACATTCTTTGAAGAGTATAAAAAAGGCCGCGTGAAGAAAATAAGGCGCTGCCTGCTGCAGCTGCTGCACAGTAATAAATTAGCACGGCTCGACCAGACAGGAAACTCTCCCACATCGCCTTGTATGGCGAGATAAATAACGATCCTCGGATGTTCCCGCCAAGGAGGAAGTACATGCACTGTTACACATGCAGACATACAGTTTCCTTCATTATAAAACCATTTGTAAAATTTACAAAGGTCTTCTTTGAAAAATTACTTTTTTTTTTTTCTTGAAAAGCCTAATATTTTTTCACCTGTTTTTTGTCTGTGTTGTGTCTTGCTTGTATTAAGGGCGAGGTCTACCGCAATTTTCATCACCATTTTTTTTATTTTTTATTTGTACCAGATATTTTTTTTCTTGTTTTAGACATAAAATGTGACTAAATTTGGCTCTTGTGAAATTTGTTTATCTCTCATAATTTTCGCGTAATGGCTTGTTAAAATCATATTTTTGCATGTTTCCGTTTTAACGACTACACTAAAACCAACTGATATACCAAACTAAAAAAAAAAAAATCACAGTGGATAAAGACATTGAAGGCTACAATGACATGCTCATAAAATTAAAGAATAAAAATTATTTGAATTTTAAAAAATTGCTGAAACTGAAAATAAAAATTTAAAAAGTTCAATAATTTTTTTTTTAAAATACAAATAATGTTTATTCTTTAATTTTATGAGCATTTCATTATAGCCTGCAATGTCTTTATTCACTGTGATTTTTTTTAGTTTGGTATATCAGTTGGTTTTAGTGTAGTCGTTAAAACGGAAACATGCAAAATATGACTTTAACAAGCCATTACGCGAAAACTACGAGAGATAAAAAAATTTCATGAGAGCTAAATTTAGTCATATTTTGTGTCTAAAACAAGAAAAAAATATCTGGTACAAATACAAAATAAAATAATGATGATGAAAATTGCGGTAGACCGCGCCCTTGACATCCATTCGTATCTCTGTTATGTGTGTTGTCGTTCATTTGGTGCCATTTTCACACACCCCATTTTTTGTCGGTTTTTCTGCCTTTTGTTGTATGTGTCGTCTTTCTCCAGTCGACTATATTCCACTTGAGAATTAATCTTGTGTTGTATTGAATTTTTTTTTTGTCCTTGTGTCGTTTTCTAGGATATGATTACATTCCTTTCACTAATAATATCTATGTCTTATGTCTGTTGACTACAGCTCACTGGTTTTTCTTCCTTTGTTTTTTCGGGGGGGGTGAGGGGGGGGGGGTTCTGCAATAAAGCAACCAACACCCGCAATGGCATATGTCCAAAAAAACTGTTCTGTTTGTATATTTTTACAAACACAATCTTTTGTAGTGTTACAAGGAATTTCTTTGGAAAGTGGATTTCCAAACATGTTCTTTGTAAAAGTATAAAAATGTTTATAATGCTTGGTTCAGAAACCCTACCCCGCAACTATCAAGATTATTTCTCAATTTATAAATCGCAAAAAACGGCTAGATAACGATGGTGCAGACGCAAAACCACATATATCCAAGTCAACAACTTTTCAGTTTAACAGAAGAAAATTTTTTTTTTTAATAAATATTTCCAGTGTAAATATTACCACGAATCAATTTTTAAAATATACCACAGAGGTCTTGATTCTGCACTATCGACTTGTTCCTGCACCAAGGTCACTGAATAAACAAGTAAACTTGTTTATTCTGTGTCAAGGTTATGTCAAATACACTATAAACCAATACCGGACACCTTGTGCAATTCTACGACAATACCGGTTGTTTCCACATCAAGCCAACATATAACAGCACTATACATTTTATATATCAGTTGTGCGCTGTGAACATGACAAGCTGGAGGAAAACTGTATTTTCTTGAGTTTTCATTTCCACGGCCGGAAATAATTTACTACAACAAAAACAACAGTTCGCCAAACGTATAAAAAATATATAGGTCGCGGTCACAATGGATACATAACTAATTCACTTAAACATGTTCAGTTTTATTGAGCGGTTACACGAGCTACGAACTAGTTCAGTTCGCAGTCTCTTCTCGTTCAAAGTAAACTGGATTCATATGTAGTTCCGAACGACGTATCTCCGATGCTTCTCTCCTATTGGTAGGGCCACGATTTTGTCGCGAAAAGATTTTGCCCCACTTTGTTTCAGTGACTCACGTGCACATCGGCAGTTCTGTTTCAAGGTTATTGGCAGCGTGTCTACGTCCAGACACGTTTCTCATTTGACAGCACCAATCAGAATAAGATTATTGTGAGTCTGCACGTCTATAATTTGCCAAGGCAAGTGAGAGTAAAATCATCCAACCACAGACGATGTAGCAGAGCTGCAGGTGTGCACATGACGCATCGAAACCAAGTGTTGCATAAATCTTTTCGCCATAAAATCGTGGCTCTACCTATTGGATACCTGGAGTAACGGTCTGTGAAACAAATATGGCTGATTTTTGTGCCGGTATTTCGTACTCGTTAAAATAAATTAACTTTTAGTTGTAAAATAATTATATCCACTTTATAGACACAGCAGCATTTCACGTAGATGTGATATGATAATTAAAAAGTCATGAATGTTGAGTGCAGATGTGCAGAGGTTCCAAATTTGTTAAGGTTAGAAAGTTCATTGCGTTTATAGTCGTGTAACCTCGCAAACATGCTTAAGTTTTAAACACGATCAAACATGGCTGTCGAATATATTCAACTGAACAAGTTTGAACCTAAGTGTGACCGTGGCCATCATTTGTCTCATGTAACTCTTCCATATTTTGGCATTTCTCTTCTACGAAATGTGCCTGACAGTTCCATTGTTTGGAGCAAGGTTGTTTGGCTGTAGTTCACCTAGTTACCGAGTGTGTTGTGCGTCTTTGGCGCTGCAATCAGGGCGGTCGGACTCAAAACTCCGCCCACTTCCCACCCACAAATATAAACAATTTATCAAAATGTATTTATTATCAATTTATGAGATACTTCCTTCGCTCACAATCCTAAAGGATGGCTTCAGCGATCTTTATTTACTTTATAATGATAACAATGGAAAAAAGTGGGCGGAGTTTGAGTCCGACCGCCCAGATTACAGCGCCAAAAAGTGCAACATTCTCGGTAACTTGACGAACTACAGCCAAACAAGGGGGTCAATCAAAATACATTGGTAGATAGGAGAGTGTCCAGACCTGTTCTTCTACGACCATTCTTTAAACATACCTGGCTTGCTGGAAAAGCACGGTCTCTGCAAGTCTGTGTACAGGCACACTTCTCAGAAACGAACTGTCAAAATACGGAATACTTAAATGAGACACACTATAACAACATTCATTTGTTCAATGGTTCCACCCCACGCCGCTAGGTTCTCTTCGCACACTTATCTTCCTTATTAGCACACAACTGCTCGGTATTGACCTCTACTGTAGGACGTATTTGATTACAGGACAGTATCACTTCTATATCATGTCTTGTGGCAAGATTTCTTCAGCTTCATCTGCGTCCATTTGGCAACACGCATATTACAAAAACGACATCGGAGTGATAAACACTGCGGGTTGTTAAGAAAATAAGAATGCCCCGCTGTAAACCGAACAGATAATGAAATCACATGGGATACCCCAAGTTTGGGTTACACAGTTTTACATATACGGCAATTAGTAAGGAGCGGGAAGTTAACAGTTCGGTAACATGTAACACACCGCCAAGCAAAGAAATTCAACGTAACGGTACAATTATGATATGTCTTCGCCGACTTGCCAAGTCAGGGGCGGATTTAGGGGGGGGGGGAAGGGCCCCCTTTTTTTTACCTTTCACGTATAGTTTACACGTAAAACATTACTCATTTTAAAGGGGTATATTTCGTGTAGGAAATGTCATAAATAGCACCTTTGAAATCAAATTTTGCACCTTAAAAAAATAATTTTTCCAAGGACCCCCCCCCCCCCCCGGGCCCTTTCTACGACTCTGAATGTAGTCATAGTTATTTTTTGGGAAAAGGGTCTTCCCCCTCAAAGGAAAACCTAGAGTTGGATCCGCCACTGCGCCAGGCGCTAAGTTTGAGCCGTCGTTTTGTCCGGCCAATAAAGCTCAGCCTTTACCACTGACGTAGCCGGAAGTGGGAAAACAGGGGGGCGGTTCCCATTGGAACAAGAACTCCCCCCCCCCCCCTCTTTATCATAAGGAAACTGGCTAAGGCCATGCTCCTTACTTTCTACTGTTTTCGAGATATTTTTTTAAGTCTAAACGACAGCAGATATCAAAAATACGATTGGACGTTTTGTTTACAACAGTTTTCTCCATGTTGGCTCATTTTTTCAAGCCAGTATATACTTTCGTTTCAGCTAAACGCGTAATTAAAGAAACCGTGTAGTGCTACGTCTTGAAAAAAATTTTATCTGTTATCACGGCAAAAACTCTCTTAAACAAAACTGCCAAAACATATTCGTAATATCTGTCCTCGTTAAAAATTTTATGTGTGTATATATATATATATATATACACATACACACAACACCCACATACATACATACATATAGTTATCTCAAAAACAGTAGAAACGGAAGCACGGCCTTAAATAGCTTTATTTTGCACCTCAAAATCCAAATTTCCCGGGTAAGGGTTCTTCGACCCCCACATTATTAAATTGTGGGCGATCGGTGATACTTTATAACATTCCCTGGTTCGGAACCCCCTCCCCCAAAACACAAATCCTAGCTACAGCCCTGGCTTTACGATAAATGCCACACAGACGTGAAGTGCCTCCTGGTAATGGTTGCATAGGGCGACAAGATCGACAACTCTACAAATGTTCAGACAACGAACATACAGAACCCAAGTTGCAACTTGGCGCTAAACGACCTTAGTTTATACATTATTTTTCCTACGTATGTCGAAATAGGTCTATTACTGCCAACTGAAAATAATTGCATAAAACATGCTTTTCACTCATGCTGGTACACAAATATATATATATATATATATATATATATATATATATATATATATATATATATACATAACCTAACGATTTTGTTTGGACTCCCGTTATCTGAACATATTACCTAGTTAAAATCACATTATTTGAAAGTAACTTCACGTAAAAAAATGAACTTGGCGTATTATTAATCTGGATAACGAATATTAATCCAAATACACAAAAATACAGTCGTTCAAAAAGCTGTTAATACGGGAATGACAACCCTATATAATTTAAACATGTGAAAAAAAAAAAAAAAAGCTGTATTTTCCCTTATTTGAAACAAAAAAAAAATCCTACCGCGTTAAGTTGTATATTGACGTAAGTAGCCCGCTATAAAGATGTTGTTTCAGTATTCTACTATGTTGTTTGGTTGCAGTAATTACAAGACAATGTAGCACATACTTCGGGTACCTGCGGTAGCCTCTCACTTCTTCCTGCTCGGGTTGCAGATGCCTATGTTCAGACGCCGGAATATCACGCGACATGCCATCACGAAACAGCACAATAAAACACAGTGGTTACAAAGGAATTAAGAAAGATAGGAAGGAAATTATTATTTAGGGACGAAGGCATTATGGAAATCAACATTCCACAAGTTTCTGCTAAAATACACCCTGATCAATATAAAAAAAAAAGTACTGACGAGATCGTATGAAAACTAAATTACTAAGGTACTATATATTGTAAACATAACAGTTTTTTTATACATACGCCATTGCGGATGAATGTTGCCGTGTTACAGAAAAACCCACAATAAAACAAAAAACAAAGGAATAAAAGCCAGTAAATTGTAGTCAAAAAACATAAAACATACAGATAATTCCTGAAAGGAATATAGTTATATCCGAGGAGACTACACAATTACAAAAAAAAAAAAAACAGATATAAACAACACAAAATTAATTCCTGAGTGGAACATAGTCGATTGGAGAAAGACGCCACAAAAAAAAAAAAGGACAGACGAAAAAATAATAAAAACCAACAAAAATGGCGAGTGTGATAAAGGCACCAAATGTATGAACGACAAAAAAAAAAAAAATAACGAGAACACGAATGGATGTGAACACAGGCAAGACACACCACAGACAAAAAACAGACGGAAAATAGTAAGCTTCTCAAGACAACAGATGCTATGTTCCGGAAACTGGTATGTGTTCCCGTCTTCAGGCACACGTGCAGACAGAGGGACTCAAGCAAACTTACAGTCAATTCCCATTAGTAAACTAATTATACCAAATCTGTGTAATTTTTTTTCTGGAAAAAATTAAGACTCCATAATAAAAAAATTTAACAAAGATGTTCAGTTTTTCGATAGTAAAAAAAAATATTATTGCGAAAGTAATAGAAATGATGGGTCATCCTCAGTGCAGTACAAAAAAAAAGTACTTTTAATTGCGACAGGAAAAAGTTATAGTAGACAGAGTGTTACATAATTGAAAGTCAATATTCTGCAAGAACAATGTTTAGTACAGGTAGCGTGAGAGCTGGGTCGTGAACTGCGGAATACCATTACAGCTATTATTGGCAACTACATACAAGAGCGGTCATATTTAATAAGACGGTAGGCACTGTTCTATGTATAAGTGAGCAGTAACAAATTTAACCTTCGAAAAATACCACTAGCCGTTATTACATGGCATATAATTCAACATTTAAGCTGGTTTTACGCGACGCAATTTATTTCTCGCATAGCTCCTTGCATGCAATCGCTCGTGCAATAATTGCATGCAATCTCTCATAGGCCATTTACACAGCGCAATTTCCCCAAGCAATATACATGCAATTTGCTTTCTTCCCGCCAAAAATTTTGAACAAATGGATAACCTAAAAGCACATGATGTAGGCTACACTTGCCGTGATGGAAATGTTATCTGGCGAAAATTAAAATAATTGTGAACCATGTAGGAACTTGGTTTTTTTATCTCTTCAGTGGCATGGTAGTCTTTTCCCGGACTTCCGATACAGACGCGGCCACCGCCTTTAAAACATTCTCTCATAAATATTTGTTGTGATAATTTAGAGATTTTGTATTATAGTGTGCTGGACATTATTTTGTATTCATCCAAAAACTGCAAAAAAACACTCTGGTGTCGATTCCATGTTTGTATGGTGTTTGTTGTTTTTCTTTATACTCACAACTACGTGCATACATTTACTTCAGAGAATGACCAATCACACTGCTTGTTCCACGCAACTTGCATCGAAATATAGAGCATGTTCTATTTGCCGAGATTGCACCACCGCTTGCATCGCATGCGAGGTTCCAAGAATTGTGTGTCTGAGCTGCAATGCAATATCAGCATATTGCGTGGAAATTGCATGCACATTGCGTCGTGTAAAACCAGCTTTATATAATACCTTACTACTTGTATGATTGGCAAATAATTAACAGAATATAATTTCGAATATTTTGCTACTTAAATGAACTTATTTAAATTGCATATAAGTAATAAAGTTTCTTTATCAAACTATACAAGTGCCTACCGATTGCACAACTTATCTCACAGGCGCAAACATCTAGTGACTTGTCCAGAGAGGTTAGACATTTCCCGTCATTGGTCATTACGCGCGAAAAGATACAAATTAGCTGAAAATAGAACTGTAGCAGCGGTTTTTTTAATGTTCACTTTATCCCGATCTACCTATAGCAATCCACACTCAACATGACCCATTGACATGGCCCGCGCGCCGTGCACTGCAAATTATGAGTCCCGGCCTGTGTTTACACTGTAAAATACTTCCTGGAATGTTTAGGAAGTAATTAACCTAAACACAGTATGCGACAGTTATCATACTTCAGCCTTGCACATATGAAAACCTTTACAGTTGTAACAATACAAGTCTGGTAACTTTAGTATATATTGTACTGTTTTGTAAAATAGTTTAGGAGTGCTACCATGGATGTCTGTGAAAAAATTCTACCACACCTACTTTCTAAGCTCTCCTATATGCACGTATGGCAAATTTACTAACTAATTTTTACAGTGTACGTAACATTTTTTGTTCCTAGAGAGAGTAGAGACTGGAAAAATTGGCGGGTACATCGACTGATAAGTAGAGACATGAACTTTTCGCGAAAAGAATTTTGCCCCACTTTGTTCCAGTGCCTTATGTGCACGTCTGCAGTTCTGTTTCATAGATATTGGCAGCGTGTCTTTGAACTGTGACGTTTCTCATTTGACTGTACCAATCACAATAAGGTTACTGTAACACCACACGTCTGTGATTTGCGTGTAAAACCCCACGACACACGAATGTCAAAACATCCAATCTCTGACCGTGAAGCAAGTCTGCAGACGTGCACACAAGTCACTGACACAAAGTGAGGCAA